>MU129018.1:0-26167 GCA_014904985.1 Hydnum rufescens UP504 | reverse complement strand
AAAAAGAGAGAGATCTTAACCACAGAGGGAGATGACGGACGGCCGAAGACGGTCTACAGCGGCGAGACCCCACCGGGCCCAATGGCCAATTCCCCTGCTCAAGACAGTTCTACTCCAGGAGCTTTGAGCAGCGGGAGAAGAGTGCCTATCTCTCTCGACCTCCCACCGATTGTCACACACTCGGAAGCCTCAGGAAGCATTCAGAAACTCGTCGCAGAAAATACTGACACCCAAGCTGTTACCTCGTTAACAAGCGGCTTCATAGTCCCTCATCCAGACAGCATGCCTCTCGCTGTGGCTGTCCCACAACCTACAACTTACAGTGACCCTAACGTATTCCACCGCCCAAGTCATGTTCAAAATCAACAGCAACAATGACAATCCCGACCGTGTTGCTCAAGTATCATGTATATGACCTCCAGGACCTCAAATCCTATCTCCGTTTATTGGGACTCCCTTGTCCCTAGCACTAGCGCCGATACCCAAGACAGTGGTCCTGCAGTAGCATCAGCTCTTCCTTTGCACCTTCGTCCTTCTCTGAGGGCTTGGCCCCCCAATGTGGTTGCTTTCGCATGAGTCGCAGAGCAGGCCATTTCTTCCTTTACCGCCTTTGGCTGAGGTGCCTCAGCGTCACCTCCCAAATTGAATCCAGATTCGGAATTTGCAGAACCCGACGCCCCAGTTGTAAGGCATTCTACACCTCTTCAACCACCGAGTCTGTTGCAATGCAGAAACTCCAATGTGCCCAAGGACTCTGCAATGAAACAACCGCTTGCAATGCCCAAGCGGTCGAGCACGACGTCTGAGCGATCGAACGCACCATCGTCAACTGGTACGACAGCAGAGAAGAAGAGACGAAGCAAGGCAGGTGGGTTCCAAGATGAGAACCAAATGATACCCAGCGCACCGGGTTCTGGCTCAAGGCCTCTCAAGCTCACGTGGTCCCCAACAATCCATATTTACAGTATGGTATCTGTAGTCTGATCATATACTTTAGATCTAGGACAACCCTAGCAGCCTTGCTCTACTTATGTACATACTGGTTGTAATCAATCTATGTCTGAGATGGATACACTGGTGTGGGGCCAGGCATGGGCTGTAGCATGTACTGGTGATACTCGGCTTTAGAGTCGGGGATTACTTGTTGCCGCTATCAACTGTGGCACCATAGTACAAATATAGAAATCAACCTAATATGGAAACCATCCTAAATAGGATATAAATGGATTCAAATCCATGAAGAACCCAACTGAACCCTCAGTCAATATTAGAATAATAGAGGTTAATGTAGCCTGATGCAATGGCTGGGATTGATGCATCAACTACAGTAATGGTAACTTACCGTAATTGATGCAAAAAACCCATGGTAAGTTACCGTTTCTGATGCAAAAAGTCTACAGCATCAGGTGCAACTCCGTATTCTGTGACCTCAACTGTAAGCCGAATTCGGCTGTGCCACCACCTGTGCCTGTTAAGAGTGGATGTCTCTTAGCTAGAAACACTTATTATTGTCGAGCAATATGCTCGGTATTTATATACAAAATGTAATACTAGAATGTTCATTTAAGTCTGTACTCCACAGTCCACTGACTATGCCGACTGCGCTGGCTAATTTAGCTGTGTTCTGATGTTTCCAGAATGTTTCTGATTTATTTCCTTATCGGGATGTGTTCCATCCAATACTCCCCCTCAGACCGATATCATCCCCAGATCTGCCCGGAACCATTCAAATTTCGGGCACAGCAAAGATTTAGTAAATATATCCATGGTCATTTCGTTGGTAGGGCACCAATAGACTGCCATGATTCCGTGTTGTATTGTTTCCCAAATAAAATGGAATTGGACGTCAATATGTTTGGATCGTGTGTGGAATTGTGGGTTTCCTGCGAGTGCGATCGCCAATTGATTATCGATATGTAATTCTGACAGCCCAGGTTGGCTAAATCCGAGGGCATTGAGGAAGTTCCTCAGCCATACTATCTGTTTCATAGCTAGAGTAGCGGCAATATATTCCACCTCCATTGATGATAGGGCTATGATTGATTGTTTCTTGGATGTCCACGAGATCACTCCACCACCGAGTAAGAACGTGTATCTGGAGATTGATTTCCGATCAATTTCATTTGAAGCCCAATCCGCATCTGAGAATCCGGATATGGCTATGGTGGCGCTTCCTCCGCATTGATCGTACATAATTCCCATATCCTTAGTCCCTTGGAGATACCTAAAAAGGTGTTTGACAGTGTGCCAATGTTCATTGGATGGATTATGAGAGAATTGTGATAGGGATTGTATTGCATAAGCGATATCAGGACGTGTTCTGATAGCAGCGTACATGAGCGAACCAATGGCTGCTTGGTATAATTCAGGTCAGTCGAATTTATTGGCATCGGTCATGACATGGAATTGAATGGATGCCGGTAGGGGTGTAGCAGCTGTGCTGCTTTGCATCATATTGAATCTTTCTAGGATTTTCCGGAGATATTGACCCTGGGAAATTGTAGTTGATTTCCTTTCTCGGTTCCTATTTATTTCGATTCCCAAGAGTAAATGCGGTATCCCCTGGTCCGTTGTCTCGAATTCCTGCTTTATTTCATTTTTAGCAGTGTCCAGTTGTGCTTTGGATGTTGATAGAAAGATGACATCGTCGACCCATATGGCAATAATGTCGAATTCTTTGCCATTGCACCTTATGTAAATGCAGTGATCATTCGGTAACCAGGTATATCTCAAGGTACCTGTGATATAGGAATTGAATTTCGTATTCCATTCCCATCCGGACTGTTTGAGTCCATAGAGTGTATGGAGTAGTTGGGCGACTCTGTTGGTCCTGTCCTCATATCCTTCTGGCTGACGCATGTATATGGTCTCCTGAAGATCTCCATTTAGATATGCACCTCGGATGTCCATTTGTCCCATTTCGAGATCAAGGACAGTGGCGATGGTGATTAGATTATGTAATGAATCCATTCACATTACAGGTGAGAATGTTTGGTCGAAATCTTGACCGGGAATCTGCGTGAATCCCTGAGCAACTAATCGGGCTTTGAATTGGGATAGATTCCTGTCGGCATCAAACTTCTTTTTGAATGTCCAGCGATTTCCGATAGCGTGGCAATTCGGAGGTAAGGGTTCGAGTGTCCAGGTGCCCTTTTCCTGGAGCATCTGTAATTCACTTTCGATAGCCTTTTCCCATTGTGGCCAGTCCGGTGACTTTTTGGCATCCTTCAGGGTATTAGGCTCATCAAATATCGAGCTCTCCCTGGATATTAGTGATCTCAAATGCTGAGTCACTTCCTGAGTCAGATTTTCTAATTCGTCAGGTTTATGCTGTTGGGCTGGTATGATGTCTTGCCGCGATGCCGGATTATGTAATTTAGTGTAGTTTATTGTTTTATGCTCGCGCAAGCCTCGTCGAGTGGGCAGCGCTGTAGATTCCAGCAGGTTAGACAGTATTGAATCACTTTGAATGGGATCTGGTGCCGGATGCGGAGAATTGATGTCATTGTCGGGTTCCTGTGGCTCCCCCTCAATTCGAGCATTTTCCGGGTTTAAATTTGTATTACCGGGAGCGAGTGGAATGTTGAGTTCCACTTGGCAAGGGGTGTTGGGGTTGTCATTGAATTTGAAGTTCCGCAAGATTAAGATCTTGCGTGTTTTCAGATTATAATACCAAATTGCCCTTGAGCCATCTTCAATGCCGACAAAATTAAATTTGTTTGCTTTTGGATCGAGTTTAGATCGGTCGCCCTTGTCCAATACCCATACATCAGACCCAAATTCCCTGAGGTTAGATACATTGGGTTTGTCTCCTGTCCATGCCTCCATCGGGGTCATATTATGTAATGCCCGTGTAGGACTCCATGCACAGATATATGCCGCATAGGATACAGCCTCGGCCCATAGACTTTGGGGCAGAGCCTTGGCAATTATCATTGCCCGCGTGAGTTCTATTAATGTCCTATTAGGTCGCTCGGCCTTTCCATGTTGTTGAGGCGAGTGAGGGGCGGTAAATTTGACTTTGATTCCTTTTTCGGAAAGCCATTCATTTAGTTCGCGATCAATGAATTCGCCCCCATTATCAAATTTGAATGCTTTGGGAAGTCGGTTCAATTAGGCCTGCTCAATTCTGGTGAAAGGAATTTGCGAATGGCAAACTTTTTTTCAACTTTTTCTCGCTTGGCGCTCTAAAAGGGAATTACCAGGTGAAATGAGGTGAAACAGAAATGAGCACAATATTTGTGAAGCTCCAACAAAAACATGAATAAAGCTGCTCAATCCCTGTGAAAGCTTGCCAAAAGGGACAGTAAAGAAATTCCACAATAAACTCCAGTGTTTCCAGGCTCACCGGATCCAAAAAAGTTATCGACAAGAGTGAGAGTTGATGTTCGCAACGGTTTTGATTGGGTACAGGCACGGTGAAAGTTTAGATCCGGCCGAGCAACTTTCAAACTTTGTTGGTCTTGGCAAGACCCAAACTTAGATCAGAAAAAGATATTTTGGTCGTTTGCAAGCAGAATTAAGAAGAATTGAGCAGGCCTATTGGGTCTGGATCCATGTGACATAATTCTGGATTTGTCGTCATGCCTCGGACTTCTCCTTTAGGAATTTAATGGTGATTCGCCTTGAATGGTCATCAATAAAAGAGATGTAATATCATGATCCGCCAATAGAGGTGGTCCTGGCTGGTCCCCACAGATCTGAGTGTGTGAGATTGCCCGGTTTCTCAGCTCAGTTTCCGCTCGATTTAGGAAAGGGCTGATGATGTAATTTCGCTTGAATACAAGCTTTGCACGATAGGATCTGACTTGAATTGGGATCAATAGAGATTCCCGCTACCATATCGGAATCAACTAGGGTTTTGAGCCCTGAAATTGATAAATGGCCGAATCTTTTGTGGGCTTCATCCCACGTGATTGCCGGGGATTTCGACGTAGTGTAATTTGTAATCTCTGTCATCTGTGCATGGCCTTCCAATACATATAAGATAGTGGACACCCATACTCATCCACTATCCCGGCACTTTCCGGTCTTCATTTAGGCGCCCACAACTCAACACTTGGAGGCAGATGGGGACCAAGGGTACCTTATAACTAATTCTCTGAAGAGTTTCTCGGTTTCAGAATTCAAAAATATTGTTTCAGTCAGGAGCTTTACAAGTTGAAAGACTGCACTAATGAAAAATGCTCCTTTTGTGATTCTGAGGTGATTTGGTTTCAAAGTCTTCTAAATTGGCCTATCCAAATTAGGTAATTTCCTTATTTGGATAATGCCAAATTAGGCAATTTCCCTATTTAGAAAGTGTCAAATTAGGCAATTTCCTTATTTGGATGGCATCAAATTAAGCAACTTCCTTATTTGGGTGGACAGCTTTGGCAGCTTTGTGAGTGTTTCGGTAGCTGCCGCACCTATAGCAGTAGGCGGCACACCATTTCAGGGTCTATGCCTCGACTCAAAGGGTACAAACAAGCTCTAAACCTTGGAGAATATGCACAAAAGAAGGTGTGCCTAATGTCTTGAAAAAATATCAGCATACTGACTCACAGATCTCCTAAACCGGAGCCCCGTATATCCACACCTCCCCCCACACACCTCTCTCCTGTTCAGATATTCTCACCAATTGTAATATTTGATGAAGATGTGAGCAACCCACAACAGTCTGTGGCCAGCTCATCAGTATCCTTGCCATCGACTACTGGAATAGATGATGAAGTGCCCACTTCAAATCCCTCAGCATTGAAAACCTTTATGGCTTGCGCATGGCTCCGACTCCCCCAAAAAGTGCGTGCAGGAATGCGTGGTGCTATGGAGGGAGTGAAAGGATCATACTCTGGCTGTAAAATTAATGGTCAGAGAGCTCCGCGCTCCATCTATAGGGACAGAAAACGTGTTCTAGAGGAACAAAAAGCTGCTGAGGAGAACCATAGGAACCCATCGAGCCTATACAATTGGCTGCAGCACCTCCCACCAAAAACACAAACTCGGAATCCGAATGTAACCATAGACCTCACAACAGAGTCTGGCGCTGACAATGATGACACAATAACATTTGTCCCTGCACCATCTGTCATGTCATTGTCAGTGCCAGAATCAACCGCTGCCTTGCCATCAGAAATAGGCAAGACTCGTCTTGACACCTGGGTGGCATTATCCCCAGATGGCGACAGGACCTCTCACAATGAAGAGGTTCACTCACTTTATGAAAGTCCATCTCACAACACATCCACAGCATCCCTCATTGATGACGAGCACATTTTGAACTCACCCCTCACAACAAAAACACACCAACGGCGATTTGTCCCATCTCCAACAATCAAAGAGGCTCAAGCTGCGGCAAAAGGCCTTGAAAAAATCCTCCAACCACCTCGTCCCACTGGTGCAGGTCATATGGACCCCAACCTTGACCTGCTTACCCAGGGCCACCTCGAATTGATGCGTATGTTTCTGAATATATATGCAAACGACTCTGTGGCTTGGGGCAATGGTTGGATTGCGGCATCACTCATAGCTGCCACAGCCGCTGGAAAGGGACAATGGTTAGCCCAACGCCTCCGAGAATGGTGTCATGCTTACATGAAGGACTCTAAAAACCTTCCGACAAATGCATATGGGAGGTGGAATGTTTCGATGCTTGTTTCCGACGAGGATCTGGCCCAAGACATCACACTCCATCTTCAAGGTCTTGGGCCATTCATATCTGCTCTGGATATTGTTCGGTATCTCAATACACCAGAAATAAAGACTCGCCTTGGCCTCGAAAGAAGTATCTCACTCAAAACTGCTTCACGGTGGATGCGGCTTATGCAGTACCGCTGGGGAAAGGAGCCAAAGGGACAATATGTTGATGGCCATGAATGGGACGATGTGGTTACGTACTGACAATCAACTTTCCTCCCAGCATGGGCCGTAGTCGATGCAAAGACCCGCAAATTTGATGATGGTGGTAATCTTGACCCGTTGACACCCGTATCAAGTCGCCCAACCATCATCTGGAATCACGATGAGTCGATCTTTTATGCACATGATAGACGAACATTATGATGGGTCCATGCCAGTGAAACTGCAAAGCCTTATGCAAAGGGCGAGGGTACATCCCTTATGGTTGCCGATTTCATTTCCCCCGATTATGGTTGGCTTCGAGAGCCAGGTGACGCCGATGCTGATGGGGCTCGAGTATTTCTAAGGCCTGGAAAAGAGCGCGACGGCTATTTCATGTGCGATGAAGTTCTTGCCCAAGTGACGAAAGCAATGGACATCCTAGACAAGCACTATCGGACAGAAGATCATGTATTCATATATGACAATGCGACAACCCACAAAAAGTGTGCTGATGATGCCCTTTCTGCTCGACATATGCCCAAGTATCCACCCAATCCCAATGGGAAAGGGAGGAAAAAGGGCGAGAACTGGGGTGTTAAAGTCCCACTATTGGGTCCCAATGGCAATGTGATTCATGGTTCAGACGGGAAGGTTGTCAAAGTTTTCAAGAAGATGGCGGATGCGCAATTTTCCGACGGGAGACCCCAACCACTTTACTTTCCAGATGATCACCCACAATACCCTGGCTTATTCAAAGGGATGGCAGTGATTCTAGAAGAGCGTGGGTTTTCCAATGCAAGGTCCCTCAAAGCCGAGTGCAAAGGGTTCAAATGTGCACCTGGGATAACGGATTGCTGCTGCCAACGTATCCTCTTTAACCAACCCGACTTTGTTGGGGTAAAATCCCTTCTGGAAGATGTGTGTGAAAGGCGGGGCTATAGGGTAATATTTCTACCAAAATTTCACCCGGAGTTGAACTTCATCGAGATGTGTTGGGGGTATGCAAAGCGGGTATATTGCCAGTTTCCTATTTCATCCGATCCAATGATATTGGAGAAGAATGCTCTCGCAGCCCTGGAGTCCATACCGCTGTTGTCCATGCGACGGTCAGTCTTCTTGTATTTAACCTCTATTGTCACTAACATTCTGTTTAGGTTTTCCAACAGGTCCCTTCGCTTTATGGATGGATATAGATGTGGACTTAATGGGTCCGAAGCCATTTGGGCAGTCAAAAAGTACCACGGCCACCGCTGCCTCCCACCTGAATTAGTACATGAGATAGAATTCGAGCGGAAAAAAGCTGCTGCCACCTCATAGAGCAATAAAATATGGTTTTACTGGGGCTGTTTGCCGTTCTAGCACATAATTTAGATCATAGGGCCATAAGCGCGACTTCGATGATTGTGGCAATGAATTTTGGCCTCACTTGACAGCTTACATAAGCGAAATGGACAGTGGATGAATATAAGTGTCCACTATCTTACTTGGCGATGTAGTCGTCCTTCTGCAATAGGTAGTCCCTGAGGACTAATTATAACCACTTTTCCCCCTTTGTGCCTGACCTCTCCACCTGTTGAGTCTATTTTTCCCATGGACAACAGACAATTTGTTGCATCCGGTGAATAAATGACGTTATGTAAGGTGATCACTGTCGTTTTGCCATTGAATGGGGTTTCGATGATGATGGTGCCTTGGCCTTTTCCTTCGAGTTGCATTTGCTCCCCAACTCCTGAAATGGATTCCGTGCCGGGTATAAATTGAGTGAACATTTCCCGTCATGTGGCAATATGGGAAGTGGTTCCTGAATTGATTAACCAATCGTTTTTGGAGAATAAGGGGTTGAATGATTTCATATTGAATGCAATTTCAGGGTCCATTGAGATGCCCTGCTTCGTAGACTCAGGAGTTGAGCCTTTCGCCTCCTTTTCCTTCTTTTTCTGTCACAGTCCCTGTCCCTCTTTTCCTCCTCCTTTGGCCCAACATTGTTCCTTTGTATGGCTGACTTTGTGGCAATTAGAGCATGTAGGCCTAGTAGCACGTTTGCCCCAATTTGGAATTTGTACCAAATTGGCAACTTCATTTGAATTGGATTTATTGTGACGGTGGCAATCTTCATCGATGATTAACGTAATCAATTCTGATGATTTGACTTTCGGTTCGCCGGCTTTGGATCTGAAATACGATGATGTAAATGTGTCCCATGACCACCTGATGCTGTAGACTTTTTGCATCAGAAACGGTAACTTACCATGGGTTTTTTGCATCAATTACGGTAAGTTACCATTACTGTAGTTGATGCATCAATCCCAGCCGTTGCATCAGGCTACATTAACCTCTATTATTCTAATATTGACTGAGGGTTCAGTTGGGTTCTTCATGGATTTGAATCCATTTATATCCTATTTAGGATGGTTTCCATATTAGGTTGATTTCTATATTTGTACTATGGTGCCACGGTTGATAGCGGCAACAAGTAATCCCCGACTCTAAAGCCGAGTATCACCGGTACATGCTACAGCCCATGCCTGGCCCCACACCAGTGTATCCATCTCAGACATAGATTGATTACAACCAGTATGTACATAAGTAGAGCAAGGCTGCTAGGGTTGTCCTAGATCTAAGTATATGATCAGACTACAGATACCATACTGTAAATATGGATTGTTGGGGACCACATGAGCTTGAGAGGCCTCAAGACAGAACCTGGTGTGCTGGGTATCATTTGGTTCTCATCTTGGAACCCACCTGCCTTGCTTCGTCTCTTCTTCTCTGCTGTCGTACCAGTTGACGATGGTGCGTTCGATCACTCAGACGTCATGCTCGACCGCTTGGGCGTTGCAAGCAGTTGTTTCATTGCAGAGTCCTTGGGCACGTTGGAGTTTCTGCATTGCAACAGACTCGGTGGTTGAAGAGGTGTAGAATGCCTTACAACTGGGGCGTCGGGTTCTGCAAATTCCGAATCTGGATTCAATTTGGGAGGTGACGCTGAGGCACCTCAGCCAAAGGCGGTAAAGGAAGAAATGGCCTGCTCTGCGACTCGCGCGAAAGCAACCACATTGGGGGGCCAAGCCCTCAGAGAAGGACGAAGGTGCAAAGGAAGAGCTGATGCTACTGCAGGACCACTGTCTTGGGTATCGGCGCTAGTGCTAGGGACAAGGGAGTCCCAATAAACGGAGATAGGATTTGAGGTCCTGGAGGTCATATACGGGATACTTGAGCGACACGGTCGGGATTGTCATTGTTGCTGTTGATTTTGAACATGACTTGGGCGGTGGAATACGTTAGGGTCACTGTAAGTTGTAGGTTGTGGGACAGCCACAGCGAGAGGCATGCTGTCTGGATGAGGGACTATGAAGCCGCTTGTTAACGAGGTAACAGCTTGGGTGTCAGTATTTTCTGCGACGAGTTTCTGAATGCTTCCTGAGGCTTCCGAGTGTGTGACAATCGGTGGGAGGTCGAGAGAGATAGGCACTCTTCTCCCACTGCTCAAAGCTCCTGGAGTAGAACTGTCTTGAGCAGGGGAATTGGCCATTGGGCCCGGTGGGGTCTCGCCGCTGTAGACCATCTTCGGCCGTCCGTCATCTCCCTCTGTGGTTAAGATGCCAAGCTCTTCTAGAGCAAGTGTGATCTCATCCTTCCACATTTGACCCTTTCGAAGGTTCAATCTGTCATGGAATCAGTTAGCAATGAAGTAGCCAAACAACCAGAAATTTACTCACAAAGGGAGGCTGAAGTGCTTCTTAGAGTGTTGGTGTTGCTTTGGAGTGGAATGAACCTCGGGAGATGAGAACGACGTGTTCTCGGGAATGGACATCTTTTTTGATTGGTTGGACTTGGGGGTTGACAAGGGAGCAGAACCGCCAATAATAAGGCCTTCTACCTCATCTTCATCTATGGCACAGAACATCCCCGAACTCCCTGAGAAGGTAGCCTTGTACTCATGAGTAGAGAAACTCTCCTGCCATTCGTCCTGCATGATGATATCGGATCCAACATGGACGTCAAGGGGAAAGGTGGACAGCATCTGTGCAGAGAGTGCATCGATCTCGAATGTCTCGATCAAAGAGTTCTTTGATTTGGGTTTAATGAAAGATGTTGAATCTGAGTAAGAGCGGGTGTGCGGTGCAACAGTCCACACAGACTGGTGCGTTGGAGGGAGAGGGAATGCAGGAGGAAGGATAAGCAGGCTACTATGAGCATTGACGTCTTTCATGCTTTGGGTGTGTGCCGTAATGACAGAAGACAATGAGCACGGCTGCAAGTGGGAAGAAGATGAGGTACTGGGCTTCAAGATTGCCATACTAGAACCTAGAGGACGGTCCTGGGAAGGCTCAACACCCAGAACAAGTGAACCAATAAGTGAAAAAAGGCTTGGGCTTTTGCGACGCCACACCGAGAATCTTGACATTTATGAGTCAGTCACACGGTTCCAAGAGAATTTCCGATGATACATATGCAAGAAACCTTGCTCTCTCCAGCATTTTCCAGTGCATACGTATTCTTTCTGGACCACTGCTTTGGCATTGAACACAAGCAAGCGTGTCGCGAGGGAGAGCAGATCCGCTCAACATAGTGGTGGGGAAGGATCCATTGAGTGATTTGCGATGGGTGTGACTTGTACTTGGGTGGCATTGGAGATCCTTGGGCAGGAGATGTTGGTGAGTATCGTGGAGATGCAGGGCTGAAAGATGGACTAGTAGGGGAATATCGAGGCGAGGTGGGACTGAAAGATGGGCTAGTAGGCGAGTATCATTGTGATGTGGGGCTGAACAACAGGACCGAGGGCTGTACTGTGGGTGGAAGGTCGGAGAAGTGAGGGTGTAGTGAGAATTCGCCGGAGACGCCAGATTGAGCATTGGTGATGTTGGCAATATTGCGGCACCACAAAATCGACCGAAGAAAGGCGAGGTTGCAAAGGGCAGAGTGTGAAAAGGTGAAGTTGCAGGTTTGCCAAATGAAGCAGGCATGCAAGGTGGGGTAGACGAGTGATTCCCCAGGGGACTGGGGCTGTATGGGGATGCACGAGGTAACGCAGAGTCTGGCCCAGCTCTAAATGGACTCTGACCGAAACCCAGCAGGTACGAAGTGAAGCTGGCAGGATCATCTTCACCACTCTGAGCTAGTAGCGAGAACGCCACAGCATCACCTTTGAACGCCTCGTCGTACATAGGTGAGCTGGAGTTGTATGGTATCAGGCCCCCCGGAGTGGCAACCCCATAACCAGCGTGAGCAGCTAGCATGTTTTGAACCAGAAGGCGATGATCGACGATGACATCTTTGAGCATGTCCAGAACGATGTCAAAACCGCCAGTCCCCATCGGTGCCATTTGCCCAATTATGGGTTTGGCCAAGATTTCAGCCATCAGGGCAAACGATTCAGCTGGGGTGAATGGGGGTACGAACGGAATAGTGGCCGACTCAACATCGGCATTTGCCACAGCGCTGAAAAAAAAACATCACTATATACATGTGTTTCCAATGAATATCATCAGAGACTTGGAAGCAGCAAGTGGGAAACCAAAGATACAATGAAAGTCAACAAGAAAGGGAATACATAGAGAGAAAAAACTGGTCCTCAATCATCCTCGGAACTATTGCCATGATCTTCGAGCTCCAACCACAAAGGATTGTCCACTGATATCCCTTGGGGAGTTTTGGAGAGGGCTGGAGGATCCGAAGAAGTATTAAAAGAGGTATACCAGAGACGATGGAAAAAGTCAATTCGGCGTCGCAGAATTCGAGCTTGTTTGACAGTGTAGGCTCGAATGCCTTCAGCAAGTTCGGGAACGTGTGTTGATCATGCAGAGGCTCGAGAGTCCCAGACGTTGGCTCAGTGTTCCAAAGATATGAGAACTCGCCGCATCTCCTCCTGAACAATCAGGACCTCTTCCAGCCACCTCTCTTTCCATGCTTGGCTTTTTGACCACTCCACCCGTAGAGCTAACGAGTTAAAGTTAATATGTAAGGAGCCCAGTAACAAGAAAATAATATGCCAAATACCTTCATGCATTTCCAAATCACCGTTGTCGCTTGCGCCATGTGCCATCCAGATCCATGACACTCATCAGTGACCTTCGTGAGGCCCACTTCGCACATTGTGTCCACCATCCTCATGCTCAGACATTACACGGACGTCGCCTTGATCCAAAACCTTGAGTGTGTTCTCCCACTCACCAGAGCCCATGAGCTGAAGATACGCTTGTCGCACACAGCGATATCTCTCAGCAGCTAACTTTGTCTTTCCATCTGCCTTATCTAGAAGCGTGCAGGCTCAGGTGTTCGGACACTGGCCTCGAACTTCACGATGTTTATAGCTGAGGAGGTGAGAGAGCACGCATAGGGAATGCCAGACTTCAGCAAGAGAATCAAGAGCTTGTGCAAAGCGAAGCTTTGCACCTCATTTCGGCAAGACTTTTGGCAAGGGGAGAAATCCACAACTCAGGATTAAGAGCGTGTGGAAGAAAAAGCGGAGATGATTCCAGAGACAAGGGGGTGTCTGTGATTATATCAACAGTGATGAGTGAGGCCGTTTCAGGCATGTATACCTGTTGGATAGAATGAAATGCAGCTATGCGATTAGACAGTGCAAGTCGACAGCTTTGAATATTGGCGGATTGGGTGCTTGTGGGTAGCGATCCAACTGCTGCGACATCCCTTGCTAGCCACTGCCTCCACAAGAACGAGTAAGACAAAAAAAACTAGGTGAAACAGAGTTATGGATACATACTGTGCCTCCTCAATCTCCAGGCCAACACACAGAAATGATGTTGCACTCGTATCGTGGATAGCATGACCACCAGTCAACAACAAGTGGCTCTGCTCTGATTCCAGCAGTTCTAGCTGGACGTCCGCTTGCATTTTAGCTGACCGCAATAGAATAGTGAGGTCCCAGGAATGGAGGCACCGATATGCAGAAAAGTATTACTCACACGAAGACCTAACATAGTAGGGATTCGGCTTGGAACAATCTGCTTCCCATGCCAATATAGCATTCTCATACTCTCGAACCATTGCCGGGTCCAGTCCACCTGTAAATGATTTGAACTGTTTGACATGCTTTGCACTCTCAACTTGGGTGGTCTTCAGCTTTGTAAGAAGAGATTTCCCTGCATAAGAGGGTGCAACATCAGTCAAAAAAAAGTAAGATGACAAGGGAACCCACCTAACCCAATTTCCTTCCGGAAATTCTTGTCACCGAGAAGATCGTCCAACGTATCATGATGCACACCCTCACTCATCTCCTTTGTACTGTTCGCAGCAATGTTAATCTCCGCCCATTCCCATTCAATGCCTTCACCATCCGTGCGACCAACACCGGGGGTGAAATTAAGGGAATATAAGACACTGCATTCAGATTTATGGGCAAGTGCGTGGAGCTTGGGAAGAAAGAGTTTGACAGAGAGCTTGTCCAAATCAACCCGCAGTTCAGGAGGGAGCCGGGGCATGCGTTGCCTAATTTTTGTCCAGTATTGGCAGATGAGATTGTATGAAAGCACAAGCAATGGTGGAGAATAGCCTCTGAGTGCGGAAAATATGATATAATCCATATTGGAAAAGCTGAAATCATGTTGAGCCCATCATGGACTGTATATGGACATCTGATCAACATACCATTCGCCCTTCTGGAGGTCGCCTATTCCAAGAGGGCAAAGAAACCCATGACATGCGCAGATTGAAGCCCCCACCCCAGTAACGCGGAGACCCTTAGAATTCTTCATATTTGCGTGATCAATCGCAGCAAGGCCACTGCAAGTCGACATCTATGTAAGCGGGTTAATAGTGAACAAGACCTGGCTTGGACGAGGCTTACCTCGGTCTGGGCACCTTGCTGTGCAAGAAATCGTTTGTAGGGCTCATTCTCGACAAAATACAACCATCCGGTCCCGAGATCAACATTGATGACAGTATTTGAACGATTTTTCAAACAAAAATTGGTGTCATTGGCCTGAAAGTACGTGTATAGATATCTGCCCAGGATTATAATGTAAAACACTCCGGCATCCTAAACATTATGAACTCACTGAAGTTCCCGAGGTGATTTCTCCCAATTGGGGGGGAGGTTTATATCTGGATTGGGGCATGCAGGACATGTAATTGCAAGTTCGCCAGGTTTCGTGCCATCAGTACCACTTGGGTCATGTGCACATCCGCCACGCTTCAATAATTTGAGATTTCGCCATTCACGGATAATGCGAAGGAAGGAAACATATCATGTCTGAGGGATGTAATGAGTACCAGGCAACGAACAGGCGAGTGGGAAATCACCTGCAGATTCAATAAGCCAGTATTGTTGGTCCCCCTTTCAAGCACACAGTAGAACTGGTGTGCAGATAATTTGGACTGAAGACTGAGGAGATGGAAGTGGCGGAGTACATCGAAAGTAGTGCATGTTTGCAGCGAAACAACGGTCGCTGGGAACCAACCAGAATGGAGTAGTTGGATACGAGCATGAGGAGCAGTAGAGCAATCACAAAAATAAATCGAAACTTTGTGAAGGCCATTTATGTGAATTACAGTGAATGACGACATGCCTTTCTTCGGATTTGGGCAGGGACGATTGCCATGGCCAAGCTGTACCATGAGGCCTAACTCAAAAAGGGTCGTGTGTTCAAAGCAGCCGCTGTCCCATGTCTTTTGTGTTGGATGCATGAGACAAGTCAAAATACGAACATGAAAATATGAAGAAATACATAGGCCTACCTCGATTTGATGTAGAGGGAGGCAGCGATGACGATTAACGCAACAATTCTGACACAGTAGACCTCCATTGAAGCACTGTTGACACTGATAAATAGCCTGTACATTAGTATCACAGCATTCTTCACATGATCCAGATGAGAAGCCTTGTCTGCCATCACGGAACAGCAAGGCATCAAGGTACTCATCTCGCAGGGGTTTCCATTGTTTCAGGGGCTCATCCTAAACATTATTTCAATGCATGAAAACCATGCAGTAGAGAAAAACACACCATATTGGAATAACGCTTGCATGAGGTGGGACCTGGTAGATAGTGCACAGTGCCAAGGTCATCATTATCGCCTGGGATGTCCTGACCAAAATCTGGACCAGAAATTGGGGACAAGTGTGAGCAGTTGGGCCTCGCAGGTTTATCAGGAGTCACCGGAACAATGAGACAATCAGAGGTGAGGACAGATTCAGATGAAGTAGTGGAGATATGGTGGACAGTGGCTTGACTTTGGAGCTCAAAGTCACAAGTGAAAGTGAGTTTGGCCTTCTTAGCTGGCCGACGTGTCCCACCCATGGAGCATGAACTCGACACCGGAACTAGCTGTTCCGAACAGCGTGTGGTGGTCCGGGGATCTCAAATTCTTCATGAAAAAAATCTCTAACCAGTGGTCAAACAAAGCCCACAATATTTCTTAGATTTTTTAAGAGTGTAGTCCAGGATGTTGCCTATAGACCTGAGATCTGTCTGTCTGAAATGTATCTATATATGCTGCTTGAGTTCCTACTCATGCATCTGTGTATGGAAACAAGTTTGGGGCAAGAGAGGCACTGGGGATCACAATAGCCCACTTTCGGTGGTTTGGGGCCCTTTTCTCACTTGTGACACCTAGTACTTATTACAATACTGACTGTTGTGACGTGTGACAGCGGGCCAGTAGCAAATGTTGTATGCAGAGATTCATGGCATGTCATGGTTGTGATTTGATTTCAAGCGGTGGCATAAGCATGAGATTACAGCCAAAAGAAAACCAGTCGATAACATAAGCGTCTCTCCATGACATCAATCAATGCCCTCCGGGAAACAACCAGAGGTAACAGGAATAATTATTCTGGTTTATTAATGTGCATGACGGGATTCTGCAATGATGGTGGACAGCTCTTCAAGCTTGTGCTTGGAGTGTAGAAGCATGCCAAGGTGTAAAATAATTGTGTGAAAAATGTATCTTAGACACCGGATAAACGGGATAATTTTGTGGGATCACGTAGTCTCTTCTTGGTCAATTTCGCGCCTTCTTGTCCTATTAGAAGTGCATAAATAAGTCAGAATCCCACCACACGGATATATATATATGGAAGTCTTCAAAGTAAAGAAACATACCTTGCTGTTTTGGAGTAATTCCATCACCCGGCACTCGCATGGAACGTGGCCAGCTACCTCGTGAACAATTGACTGCACCAGCTTTTGCTTTGGCAACCAAATGCCCTTCCGGTGACTTAGCTTTGCAGCCTTTTCGGTGGGAGTTGTGGGGTGTCCCTTGTTAGTGCCAACGCGGAGGTCTACATACAATACGGCCATTAAGACCACAGGACTTTGTGGTTTTTTCCTTGTTTGAGGTGTTTTGAGATTTTGAGGAACGTTTTCTCACAGAGACAAGTGCAACTAAATGGCCTACAGACTCGCTGATGCCCCTATTCCAACTCGCTTGGTAATCAGGGGAAGTAATCATCACTTTCACTATACACCACTACCACTACCTTTGTTTATTTGAATCACACGTACCTTCTTTGTACATGGAGGATAATTGAGAGCCACCCTGCACATTATTAATAAGTTGCCGGCTGGCATGTCTCTTAAAGAACAGGGAATACTGCTGATGTAAGCATCATCAAATGGTTTTGGTTTTGGTTGGTAACCGTACAGTTGAGGAACCGGTACATTCAAACCACGGTTTCTCTACTGATACCCAAAAAATCCATCTTGAGGGAGATCCTGGATGGGCAAGGTTTGTTTTATATATTGTGTCGGGCTGCCTACAGGTAATGGTGAGGCGCCTAGGGTGGTCCTTTTACAGGGTTGTAAATTATGTGTGTCGGTTCTGTCCTGACTCTGACTGCTCGCTCTCCCTTGGACTCATATTATTTCCGTCGCCTCCACCGATCTGACATTCCTAACTTCGTCTACCATATGGCTGAGAGCCATGTTTCCTTGTTTTTGGGAGGGGCATAGGGCATATGCATATAGGGTGGAATGTTTCAATATGGTTGATCTGAGTTTATTATGTTGAACTTAGCTTTGTGAAAGCTGTGGAAACTTCAATAAAGTTGGCTAGGCATCATATGCCTTTCGTAACACAAGTGAGCAGGAGTAGGGATGAGAGAAACGAATGTAATGTATCCATGCAACTGAGTCCAGCTGGCCGCTCCAAGTGCACCCAATTCTCTATGCCGCGTTTGTCCACTAGACCTACGAGGACGAATTTGTAGAGCCCAGAGTGTCTGGGGCAATCGTCTCTATAGAGTTGTATGCTTTTGACAGTGCCAAGGCGGTGATCTATGCTCGTGTGAAACAACCGCATTCAAGAAGTGAGAAAATTCTTCCTTGATGCCAAGGCAAAGGACCATCATCTCAATGGTGCTGGTGGTGTACATTGGTAGGGCAGCAGTCTATGAGCAAAGCAAGTAAGCAGTGAGGCATTGTGCAGATTATTTTTAACAAAGCGATTGGCAAATGCACACGAAACCGATCCAATGCCATTTTAAGGTCCTGTGTGAACACGTATACTTCTTTGTCGCAATCCTGAAGGTGATGAACGATGGACAGGCGACACCGCAATGTGCCTGAAAGATCTTCCAGCTGTGCCAGCATCTTTTCATCCCCACCTCCTTCTAAATTATACCAAGGGAGTAAGTAATGCGAGATGGATAACAGCAGTTCACTGACGCAGTATAAGTCTGCACTGACACTGTCGATCCTCTTGACGACCTCCAATAGGGCGTTGACTTCGGCTCCAATCTCGGTGTCTGTATGGGGAATATAATGGATAGCATTCATGGCAGACTGTGCTGCAGTTGTCAACGTGCTCACCGGCACAGTTTTCACGGGGCAAGGTGCTTGCAACTTGCAAGATGGCTTCTTGGAAGCGAGAGTGTCTGTTGGATTCCGGCTCATGAGGTGCACATCATGCAGGGACAGGACATGACTGGTTCACCTAAAGCTCCCAGGGGTCCTTGGGCGGTTAGGAAACTGCGGATGGATATCTGCTGGAACCCTGCAGCCGCAACTGACGGTTTTCGGATTCAATCTGAGATGGACTTCTAGATAATGAACGGCTTACTTACAGTATTGGATGGTGTAGTAGGACGAGCTGCTGCTGCATCGCTAGTTGCACCTCTGGCAATACCACTTTACCCGCGAACTGAATGCTGCCTCTGGGTCTTTGGAGGGCTCTTCTTTACGTCTTCAAGTGCTTATCCAGGGGCAACCCTTCTCCAGGGCGAATACAAACTTGAGATTGAGATTGCTGGGAATTTCATTTTGCAAGGTCAAATTCTCCCAATTCACCGATGAAAGAGTTTAAGTCCTCAACCTTCTTAAGTTTAGAGGTGATAATGTCACAAAGGGTGTCGAGAGCTTTGAGGGGGCTTGCCCACAATGGAATGATGCCAAATGATTGTCAATGATATCCAGAATGACCTCAAAAGTGGTTAACACATTTATAGTTTCAATATGCGTGTGAAGGACTCACAGATAGGGGGACTCCATTGCTCCCGCTGTTGTGGGCACTGTTGACATCTCATTTCATCATGGGAGGGGTATTGTACCTGTTGTGCTGATAATCCGGTGTGCGCGCAAGCAAGTCATCTTCTTCTCCTCATCCCAACTCCTCCCACATTCATGATCTATCGAAATGCCTCTGCAGACCTGGGCCGCTTTGACTAGTCGTAAAGCCTTCATGGACAGCTACGGCAAGGAATACTTTCGGTCTCACCAACTTGGACAGAAAGCGAGGGATGATTTTTTTCACAAATTTTTCCATGACTACTTTCAGAAGTACCACTGGAGTTTAGGCGATAAAGACGAACCATCCCCCGATTCCACATATATTGAGCCAGAGACTCAAGAGGGATTAAATGCCAAGGACAAATTGATCCATAACAAGAAGGAGGTGCGTGCTTACTAGTGCAGCCTTGAGGTAAATCAGCTAATTGGCCTTAGGTGATACGGCGATGGTTCAGGTGGCAATGGAATTCCAAGCAGAAATCCCATCCGTCAACAAAATCAATGGAGATGACCACGGATCCTACGGCAATGGCAGCTTGACTCAGAACAAGGCTTGTGGTTCCAAAACCAAAGCATTTGCACAGTGACCAAGTATACTCACAGCTCTACTACAACAAAAAGATCAAGGGCGAGCTTGAAGAGTACCTGAGTCACAAGCCCAAGTCCAAGTCCTCCAAAGTTGTCGCAAGAGCCTTTATTACGAAAAGACTCTTCGATTTGGAGGAGGATGCCATCAAACAGAAGGTGGAGGACAAGCGCGAGCGCTTATATCAAGAGGTGTATAAGGAGTGGACGAGGATTCAAGAGGAAGCAGGTTCGATTGAGCGACAGCAAGTGTGAGTTTCGGTTTACATCGAGTGTTGCCAAAGCTAACGTCATCCGGCTGTTTGCAGCGTTATTGATAACCTGAATGCATACGTTATGGTGTTCATGAAGGAACTTGCCACTGCATCTGGACTATCATGCACACTCCTTATTGGCGGTCCATTGCTAAACACACAGGGTGATATCAGCGTCACACAGTAAGTTTT
Source organism: Hydnum rufescens UP504 (assembly GCA_014904985.1). Lineage (NCBI taxonomy): Eukaryota > Fungi > Basidiomycota > Agaricomycetes > Cantharellales > Hydnaceae > Hydnum > Hydnum rufescens. The sequence continues at coordinate 5,848 of MU129018.1, read as the reverse complement.
CATTTGGTATTCCTTGGCAGAATCTTAATCGCTTTACGCTCTATAGCATCCATCATGGTGTAACAGCCAGAGAAAACCCAATGGACTTCGGCACGCACTCGCGTACGCTCTTCCATGAGACACTCATTCCTGCCTATATCGATTTTCTTCAACTGGTTTATTGTGAGTCAACTGCAAGTGTATACATTTGGATGAGATCTAACTATGATCAATACAGCAAAAGAGGACCAAATCTCTCGTTATCAGGGTGTGTCTACAAGTGTGACGGGGGGAGGGTCCAGTAGAGCTGGTGGCCCTGCGGACACTAGCCGTGCGGAGAGTCCAGACTCCACATTTACAAGCCCCCTGTCAAAGTTCTATGCCCCCCCTCATGGCTCAATCACCGAATCTCTTCATAGCTCATCTCTCTCATGCCTCAATCCCCGAATCTCTTCATAGCTCGTCGCTCCCTCATGCCTCAATCCCCGAATCTCTTCATAGCTTGTCTCTCCCTCATGCCTCAAGCCCCAAATCTCTTCATAACCTGTCCCCTCGAGAGCCGCGAGGTTCAGATGAAGACTCTGATGAGGGGTCTGATGAACCCCTCTCCTTGGAAGAAATCTGCACTCGTAATATTGTGCGAAATCAAAACCTTATGGCCTCATTGGGGCTCGACAAAGATATCCTTGGGATTGTGTCTCCCCAAACACTGACTTCACAGCATCGGAAATCTTCACTTTTGAAATGCAAGTCATTGCCCATGGCTGACCTGAATGAGGATGAACACCGACGAAGTCCTCGATTTTTGCGATCATCATCCTCTCTGTCTCCTCAGCTATCCCTGCCTATTTCTTCGAGACTCAACACTGTGCCATCAATTCCGAGTCCTCTTGGGACTGCCCCTCCTGTCTCAGTGAACACCTCCCTGGCTCCCACACCTCAAAATCCCCCGCACAATGATCTCGCTCAGCAAATGGTCTCGCGGACCACTGTTACACCAGAAAATCGTCCCCACGATGCACTCTGCAATGAGCCACAGCATCAGCATCACTATGATAGTAGGATGCAAGATGGCAATCCGAGTGATGAAGCTCTGAATGACAAGACTCTGAACAACAAAGCTGTGAATGACAAAACCACGAGTGACCAAGCTGCGACCAACAAAGCTGTGACTGGCAAAGCCGCGACCGGCAAAGCTGTGACCAATGCAGCTGCGACCAACAAAGCCATGTTTGACAAAGCCATGAATGACAAAGCCATTAATGATGAAGCTGGGAATGGTGAAGCTGGGAACAACAAAGCCGGGGACGACAAAGCCGGGAACGACAAAGCCATGAATGACAAAGCCATGAATGATGAAGCTGGGAACAACAAACCTGCGACCAACCAAGCTGCGACCACCCAAGCCGTGACTGCCCAAGCTGGGAACAACCAAGCTGGGAATGACCAGGCCAGGAACGACCAGGCTGGGAACGACCAAGCCAGGAATGACCAGGCTGGGAACGATGTTGGAGGGATAAAATCCCACTATGTACATACCTCATCCGGGCCCAACTACCTCCTCAAACGAATCCATATTTCTGTATTTCTTGCGTATCCACACTCGTTATTCCTCTGGCCATCAAATAGTATGGATTCACATCCCAGGATCCGTGGTCCTTTATACTTTTCCTCCACCCTATATACGAGACAATTATTTGTCCGTCCTTGGCACTTCAACAGGCCATCTAAATTGTACTTATTTCCAAGCCAGTTCAACCAGGCTAAAGCAATTCAACTTGCTTACTTTCGTCCACCTATTGTATCACTATTGGCGTATCCAAATGCCTCAAGGGCGGTATTTGACCTTGGATTACGTAACACGACTCCCACTTTGACTCGCGGACTTGTCACATGTTGAATAGGGGCTATTCCAATGCTCTCAAGGAGTATTTCGCGAATATCTCCCTCATTTTTGATCGGATCGACTCGGCAAGACAGCTCCCAGAAAGCTACGATCAATACCTGTCTAACGGTACCACATACGCGTTTATCGGATGCGAACTGCATCTTCCAGGTCGATTTTACCTCATGCTCCACACAATCCTTCAGTATTTCGCAAATAACTCCATCAGTTTTGATCCGATTCGTTGGGAAAAACCACCCCTGGAAAGATGCTGAAAATCCGCATCGAACGGTACCAAGGGCAAAACGAGCGGATTAGAACTCGGCCTCCTGTAATTTAGTCTCCTCATGGCTCATTTCACTTTTACCTCCGCTTTTCTGATTACTAAAGGCAATTATGGTTCCGGCACTCTATGCCCGATGGAGGGTACATCTAGGACGACCAGTTCCACCATTCCTCAAGGGATTTGGTCCAGTAGAAGAGGAGGAATACCTTGGTTAAGCCATATTCTCCCATTCTCACTTGTTAATTGAATATCTCCTTCAGTTTTGAAGCTTTTGACTTTATTTCTTTTTCCTCATTTTCGCCTTAATCCCATCTTTCCGCCGGTTACCATAGCATTTTTCTGTGATGTATATTAAGTGCAGGAGATGCGAATTCCTATCGTCTTTCCCCCCATCCCCAGTTGAAAAGCTAGTTGAACTGCTGCTGGTGTCAGGGTAAATTCCAAAACCCAACCCCCACTAATCACACTTCTGATAGGCTCTCAAGAGGAGGACCTAGAGTGTGATTCTCTGATTTAACAACCCCTTCATTTATTGTCTGGATAGGCTCCGTCTATACAGGACAATTCTACCCGTCCAAAGACCCTTCCTTCCCTCGGACCCCAACGTTCGGATTGGCCCCGTGATCCCCCTTCTTTGTCCTTGTTTCCATTTCGCGGACTGTAGCTGGTTTCTTCCACAGTTTCCTGCTTACAACGACCAAGCCGGGAACGACCAAGCCGGGAACGACCAAGCCGGGAACAACCAGGCCGGGAATGACCAAGCCGGGAATGACCAAGTCGGGAATGACCAAGTCAGGAATGACCAAGTCGGGAATGACCAAGTTGGGAACAACCAAGCCGGGAACGACCAAGCCGGGAATGGTACCCTACAGCCCTATGCCATTCAGGAGGGGGTGCAGGGTCTTTCGCTGGAAAATTTGTTTTCTGTCGCCCGTTCTGGGGATTTTCCCCCACCTATGCAATCACTCTCTTCACTCTCCCAGCAACCTTCACCCCCGGCACCCTCTACATTGATGAGTGCCAATTTGATGCCAGAGGCAGTTGTGGAGTGACAGAACTGGCCAGCATGGCTTGAGGCACAGTACGCTCAACTGGCATCCTTGGCAGGAGAGCCAGGATGGCAGGAACTCCTTCATGCATGGGTAGAACTCGAAAGACACTTTGAGTACAGTGATACTATGGTATGTCAAGTAGTTTTTCAAATAATATGTAAAAACTAATCAAGTTTGAACAGGTAGGAAAGTCCGTCACCTCTGGCTCTTGTCCGCCAGAGATTGCTCTCTGGATTAAAAATGCACGCTCGGTGATGTTCCTGCCTCCAAATTTACGAGCCCAGCTATTTGAGGCAACATACTGGAAATGGTGGGTCCTGTGTCAACCGAGCTGGCATTCTAAGGATATTCGAGTCCGTGATGCCCACACTGCACCTAAGTCCGCTGATTGGTCAATTGTGAAGAAGGGGGGAAAGAATGGTCTTCTTAGTGTAATCATGGCACTATACTTCTGGAGGATGAGCAAGGATTTTTCTCCTCACTCCAGTTGGCACTGTGCTGTGAAAGATGCTGAATGGGTAATCCAATCATGCCTCTAATTCTATTGCACCTTTTTTTTAAACCCCCAGGGGGGGAAAAATTACTGCCTTGTGCCCTTCATCCATCCTACAGTAGATTCCATGTGCATGTCCTCATGTCCCAAACCTGCTGAATAACACATGAATGAAAACTGCAACCAATGCCCCCTTGAGGGCCCACATCTATGTCGTGAAAGGAATTCCGCCCAATTATAACAGGGGTAGACTGGGTGCATAATCCCAATAGAGATTTCTAAATTTGGGATAATAAATAATGGGGAATAAATAATGGGGAATAAATAATAAAGGATAAATAATAAAGGATAAATAATAAAGGATAAATAATAAAGGATAAATAATATAGGATAAATAATAAGGATAATAATAAATAATAAAGCGGGTGTAAAAGGGTTACCGTGCTTTGATGCAACCAAGTTATCGGCCATAGTTGCAACCATTCCACGGTAAGTTACTGTTCTTGTTGCAAAATATTTACAGCATGGGCTGGGAGTTGTTGGCGAACGACAGAACCATCACCGTCGCCGATATTGCACAAGGGGGGCAAGGGCATATATCGTTGCGCATGCAGTCAATAACGGTGTCCCTATTATTAAATACATTGATTTATTAGTAAAAAAAATAAAAGAGTACATAAAGGGCAGCTTATAGCTGCCCTTTTTGCACAAGAGGCAAGGCCGACTTACCTGATCACCACACCCCAGTGACACTGGGGTGTGGTGGCACAGCCGAATTCGGCTCACGTTCAAGGTTGCAGAATATGGTGTGGTTGGCAAACAATGACAGAACCGCCGCCATTGCCGATATTGTGCGTGGGGGCAAGAGGATGTATCGTATCGTTGTGCGTACGGTCAATAACAGCGTCCCTACTGTGAAACATGTTGATTCATTAGTAAAAAAATAAAGGAGTATATAAAGGGCTGCTTATAGCTGCCCTTTTGCACAAGAGGCAAGGCCGACTTACCTGATCACCACACCCCAGCAATGCTGGGGTGTGGTGGCACAGCCGAATTCGGCTCATGGTCGAGGTTGAAAAATATGGCATGGTTGGCAAATGACGACAGAACCATCACTGTTGCCGATATTGTACAAGGGGGACAAGGGGTGAACCATTGCACGCACGGTCAATAACAATGTCTCTATTATAAAATACATTGATTTATAAGTGAAGAAATAAAGGTGTACAAAAAGGGCAGCTTATAGCTGCCCTTTTTGCATGAGAGCAAAGGCTGACTTACCTTATCACCACACCCCAGCATTGCTGGGGTGTGGTGTGCTCCTTAGTGGACCTCAGGCCACTGTCCCCCGCACTCCTAGTTTGGGCGGGGTCATAGGATGCAGGATTGGCGACAGTGACAGCGATTACATTATCATCGTAATCCCTGTCGTTGTCGTTATCTTTTTGCAGTGCGTGTCGATAGTATCTACAAATGAAAACTAAATGTGCATCAGTAAAAAATTTAATCAGTGCCAAAGGAGCAGCTTAAAGCTGCTCCTGTTGCACACATATACATGGACTGTAAGAGCTTACCTTGTCACCACACCGCAGTATGTCTGGGGTGTGGTGTATCCTCGTTTGGGTCCATTAACCTGTTGTCATACTGGCAACGGGTGGTGCCGAAACTCAACGCCGGCATGGGCTGGGTTCAAACAAGTGCTCAAGTTGGCAGAACACACCACAAGGGATTGTGACAGCGTATCTACGGTTGAAATGTACGCGAAATAGAATTAAACAAATATTGGGTTAAGAAAATTGAAGGAAAATGCAGGAATGAGTGATATCTAAATAAGGAGATATATTATGACATTGAACATGGGATTGAGAGGCCTGTATACATGGGATTCACCCCGAAATTAAATATTGCAGTCACATAAGTACATATAATACATGGGAAAGACATTGGAATGGATGTCCAACTAAACTTAAGCCTGAACTTCCTATTTAAGGCATATATACACAGAACCCAACAGTCTGACCTTGTAATGCCTGAGTTCCTGCAACAATCCCTCACTTAAATAATACCCATCAACTGTATTCAATCATTTTCCCAGCTCCACAAGGTCTCAGGCAGCCCCAAAGATGCCCAAAATCAGAATTTCCTTATTTGGG
>MU129017.1:193051-206600 GCA_014904985.1 Hydnum rufescens UP504 | reverse complement strand
TGGCCAAGGTGGGTCCGTTTGTCCTGACAAAATTGATGAGTGGAAATTCCCATGCATCATTGGCACCCTTCCAATCCTTTTTCCAGTTGGGTCGAAGGTATTCATCACCGTCGTGATCAATCCAATAATCTCCATTAGGAAGCAGATCCGGGAGATCTTTGGTACCGTTTGCATCCATCATCTTGTAAAATGCAGCCGATGTGATGGCCTTAGTAAAATATGTAGCAGATGAGCAGATTCTCATATTCTGAAGGGATGGGTACATACAAGGAAATCTCCATGATGGGGGTCTTTATCCTCAGCCCTACCCTTCCCCTTCCTCTTTCCCTTCACTATTTCTTTCGGATAACAGGTTGGATATCCTGTCCTCCACTGGACATGTAAGGCTCATCCTCTCAAGCATTCTCTTGGATCTGGGCATCAAGAATACTGAGCTTTTTCTCGAGAGTGATGCATGCGGTCCTCTCTTCATTAAACAAGGATCAAAGGGTTTTTAGCTCACTGTCCATGGCACTGATTATCTTCTGGAAGACTTTGACCCTCTCCTGGAATTGCTTCAAGGTGTTGTCAAGTCCATCAACTTTGGTGCCAAGGCATCCCAGAGTGTTAGTCCCATTCCCTTGATATGAGGAAGGCGTGTGCATAGTCTCACGTGGAGAGGGAAGAGTCCTGATGGACGCGACGATGTGATATTGAGCCAGATGGAGATACAGAAGATGCTGGGAATTGTGGGAGTGAAAGTATGGATCCTTTCGTGGGCACGAGTCATGGTTTCTTTTGAGGCAGATCTGTGTTATCATAAGCAGCATTATCTCCAACCCCTCCCATGCCAATTAGCTTTACTGCATGGCTCTAAATAGATGGTAAAGATATAGATTTAGATTCAACAAGAGTATGCACATCATGATTATATATCCATGTCAACTAAACATATAACATACTGGAGGTGCACTTGGGGTTTGTCCACGCAAAGTATCCACTTGATTAGATGATACTTTTGTACCACCAGATTGTGCTTGGACACACCCATGGGCCAGACGTCTCCCCAAAGGCCCACTACCTTGGCCTAGGTTTTGGTCCACCTCAGACATGGAATGGGAAGCAGTATTTTTCCCCAGTGGAAGCATTGTAGTGGTATCAAATAGTCTATGGGAAAGCCAGCTCGTTCGATGAGGTATGGTATCAAACACTGGGAACTGCCGGGTCCTCCTTGACCATCGCTCTCCCCACCTATGCAGCCCTAGTATGTTGTGACAAGACTCTAGACTATCCTGCTCTTGTTCCAGGTGTGTCTGACTGCCATTGGTTTGTATTTTTGATGTGTTTCTTAAGCACTCTTTCCCATTATCTGTGGGATAGGTACTTCATTGATCGGCCCGCCTCTTTGCCTTCTCTTAGGGTCAGTTCACGCGTTTCTGGCTTTGTGAGTCCATTCCATGCACTCTAATATACCCCTTTCTGCATATATGAGGGACTCCATCTCCACAGATTGCATTGTGCATTCCTGATTTGTGAGCACATTGTCTTAACAGTGGATGACTGACAGCAAATGGTGGATAGCAGATAGCAGATGGCAGGCAGCAGGCAGCAGATGGCAGATGGTAAATGGGACAAAATTGTTTGTGGCATTGATATGACTTGGATCCTAAGTGGCATGGACTGACTTTCCATCGAGTACATGGTTTTTCTTCAAGACCATGAATGTCCCAGATGTCGAGGCTATCATTGCTGCTTCATTACCCTTCATTAGCTGAGGTGAAAGCACATGTCTCGTTTGGCCTTATGTTGACCTTACAACAGTGTTGCATTCATACCACAAGAAGAGGCATGGGATAGGACAGGGCAGGGATGGTATGCCAAGTACAGGGTGTTCATTCTTTGCATTTGGATTGCCATTATCCTTGGGTGGTGGATTAGTTCCCTTGTTGTGCCAAGTTCTTGACATCGTTGGGTCAGTATGGACCGAATACACGCACACTTCCTGCCATTGCTCAATTTACTGTGCATATCCATTAGATCCCTCATACATTTTGGGCATGGACCTTTATGTTGTGAGTCCGGGTATTGAGTGCGTCATGCTCTTATCTCATTCTGACTTGTCCAAAGGATCATTGCTTTCCAGTTTATTCCAAACTCCATCGTAACAAGACCCATCAGTGCAGTCTGGGAACCCTTGGTGTCGCGCCCTTTCTTCTCTATCCCTTATCATACCCGCCTTGCCATGGGGTGGCTCGCACTCATTGGGATTGTTTCGGGTTGGCCTTTGGGTTTAAGCTCCCTCCGGCAAGTAGCTCTTCATTTTGATTCACCACAGGTCCTCATAATTTTGTAATGGTGCCCTCAGGGTAGCACCTATGGAGACTGTGCAATATCCGTGTTTGGTCTCATTGTATTCCAATTCGGCTTCTATCTGGCCTCGAATGCCCACAACGATATTCCCTGGAATACGGTTATTGTTGGCCTCTTCTTCCAGCAAGTCATTGCACTCTTCGTCTTGAAGTCCGATGCAGGATTCAAGATTTTCAGGTGGATTGCAACCTTGGCTCAAGATTTCCTAGGCAAGGCCGCACCTGCCGCCCAGTTCTTCTTTGATGCCAATACCATTGCCAAGCATTGGTTTTTTGTCAACACTTTGAGCGCAATTATCTTCTTCATAGCCTTTGTTCAGATGTGAGCTACATTCATCTTGACCTTGTACAGCATGGATTTGACCTTGTCCACTAGGTTGTACTATGTAGGGTTCCTTGTTTTGGTATCCTGATGTTCCACTCTAAAACTGTCATATCCGTAGCTCGGCGTAATGCAGTGGTTGATCACAAAATTGTTTGTGGCATTGATATGACTTGCATCTTAAGTGGCGTGGACTGACTTTCCATCCAGTGCATGGTTTTTCTTCAAGACCATGGGCATCTCAGGTGTATATTCTTTATCCTCTCACATTCCTCATGGGTCAGTTGTGCTCTCCTTTTGCTCAGCTTTGTCTAGCTGATTGTGCACTTGTCGCCTCAAGCTCCTTAAGGCACCCCGCCACTAGAAATCTTTCGCACATCGCATCTCATCTCATTGGAACGAAATTCATCAGATGGCAGATGGCAGACGGCAGACAGCAGACGGCAGACGGCAGACGGCAGACAGCAGACGGCAGATGGCAGACGGCAGATGGCAGACAGAATTGTATTTATTTACTTACATTGCAAATAGCTTCAATAAGTGCAATATTAATGAGGGATACACCAGTATTGGTACAAGCAAACAAATATATGGGGACAAGTGGTCATCGAGTGTTTCCAAATACAATGTCGACAAAGACTTAGCTAAGATTCAACCAAAACTGTAGTTCTTTGTCAAATCTTGGATTTTGGAAGATTTGGTTAGGATTTGGTCAAAACATCTTATTTTTATCGCATCTTAGGCATCCAAGATTCACCCCCGTGTTGCTGTGTCGAGGCCTTACATAACATTTTTGCTTCCAGCCATCCAGAGAGATCGTCCTGGAGATCCATGATATATTTGAATCTGTTAGATACTGGCATGTGGACTGTGTCCATATTAAATTTACATAATATAGTGTTAACGTAGGTCAGGCTCAAAGTGATTTTTGGTCAGGTTGTGGATCTTAATTGGCACTCATGGCATGTCCGGCAATACCAGGCTACATAGGATAGCATGTTTGGCCAAAAGAATCTATCAGATAATTTCTTGAAAGTCAGGTCTCATCCACAGTGGCCTGATTCGTCATGTGCTGCTTTACATAAGTGGGCTCGATCATCTGGATTTTTAACAACTTTCAATGGCAATTGGCCATTTTTAGGTCTTCTCCACAGGGTTCCTTGATACATAAAATAGTGCTTGGTGGCCTGAATGAATGTTTTGGTGTTCTTGACTCCTGGGGGTATTTTTAAATGCTTTAAATAGAATTGAATTCTTTCCCAATAGTCTTTTCCATCAGAATCCTTGATTTTGTGGGGATGTTCTTTGATTTCTGAGTCAGTTTCTGGGTGTTGGGATTGTGAATGTTGAGACTGAGTGCTGGGAGAGTGTCCTAAAATTTTTTTGAACTATTGGATGAGCTTGATATGAAAGAGCCACAAATCCTCCATTCCTAGTTGCATTTTCTTGTGGCCTAATTGAGAGTATTGTGTTATTTTGCCTGAATTCCATCATGTCTTCATAGGATTCCCTTTTTATTTTTGTTGTGGATAATATGGATGCTGAGGAACTGTGCAAGATCCAGTGTTCATATTCTTCAAGAGATCGTGGCCCAGTAATAAAATGGCCTGGTTCATCTGGTTCTAATTCGTCTTCTGAGTTGATTGAGTCATTTTCATGTGCTGGGCGTCTGGATAATCCATCTGGACCTTGGTGTTTTGTTGCTGGAACATGGGATAATTCAAAATCAAACAGCTGAATATATGAAATCCATCGTGACATAGCCGCATTTGGTAATCCTGGTGTGTTGATAGTTTGCTTTAGAAATTTGGCATCAACTTCCACTTTGAAATGGATCCCCCAGAGGTCATTTCTTTGGGCTTTGAGTGCTTTGAATAGCCCCTTTAATTCGATTTGTGGCTGGGAATACTTGGTTTCAGCTTTGTTATTGGTTACTGATCCAAAGACAATGGGGTGACGTCCATCTTCCAAGGTTTGATATTCAATCCAGCCTACTGCAATGATGGAGCTGTCCACTGCAAGTGTTACAAGGCCATAATCTGAGGTTTGTTCATCTTCTTTCAACACTCTGGCTATGTCAATGTTCAATGATTTTCAAGCTGGGAGGTCTGTGGAGGCTTCTTTTAGCTGATTCATGGCTTCTTCAGCTTGATCGTTCCATTCAAATTCATTGGGAGTCTTCTTGGTGAGTAATGTGAGAGGTTTGGCTATCTTGGCAAATTGCCAAATCCAATTTCGAGCAACTCCAACCATTCCTAGGAATCCACGGACCTGTGTCACATTCGTTGGGCGGGGCCAGTTCTTTATTTTTGTGATGATTCCATGATGGGGTCTTCTTCCTTCCATAGAACATACATTTCCCACAATATGTATAAGTGGTGTAGCAAGTATGAGTTTTGATCCAGAGGCTGTACATCTGGCTTCAATGAAGGTGGCGAATAATTCATCAACAACCTGAGCAAATTCCCATATGTAACATCGAATCTTTGGGTTTTCAGGTATTGGTTCATCATTGTACCGCGTTTTTGGCCCTTTTCCAGCTACATCATCCACAAAGGCTTCAGCTTTGTCTGGAATCATAGGTCTAATCATATGCGTAACTGTTTTCATGAATTCTTGCATAGAGTTTGTGTATCCTTGGGGTAATGTTGTGAGCTTTACAGGTCCCAGTGGTGAATCACTTGTTGTGAGTTCCTGGGATTCTTCTGCTAGTCGTCGTCCATCATATCCTGCATAGAGATCTGCGACAATATAGACTGAGTGTCCTACAAAGCTGTCTGCGAAATCATTGATGTTTGGTGGTAACCCTGAGTCTTTAACAGAAACCGCATTTAGGGGTTGCAAATCGTGGACTATTCGAATGCCTCCTTTAGGTTTTGCTACTGTGAACATTTGGGAACGATAAGAGGACCATGATGTTTTGTATTTTCCAGCTGCCAATTGATCTTTAATCATTTTGATAAGTGTTGCAACATTAGCTTTTGGTGGACGAATTGGAGGCAGTTCCCATGGAATGTGAGGGACTGTTTCCATAACATAATCAGGGAAATATTCTGTTTTGAAGATTCCTTGTTCAGATTTGTTGAATGCAAGACCTCTTTCCCTTTGAGCAACCACATAGAGCAGTAAATCCAGTTCTTCTTCTGAAAGGAAGTCATTGGGGATATTCTCAATTATTTTTTTAATGCGCTCTGGGGTGAGTTTCTTGGTGTATTGGAAGTCTTTTAGGCTAGGAGGATGTGTGGGAAGTATGAGAGGTGTTATTGGCAGAAGATTTTTGTAGGGAAGATGAATGACTGGTTTTTGAATGACTCCCAAAGGTATTGGATTCTTTTTCTTATCCACAGTTTTGTATTTCGTTTTCCTGGCATTCCTGATGACTTGGCCAATACAGATAGCTGAAGTTTTCCGACTTTTTCAGGAGATTTATTGACAAGGTTTGGCTTTAGTTCATTATAAACGCACACAAGGTTGTCTTCAAGCTGATTTCCTGATACTGTGGAGGATGATTTCCAAGTTTCATGGAGGTATTGCACTGAAAGGCTGTCTTTATTCATGATGGCATCCATGAGGTACTTGTTTGTGCTTCAGGTTGAAGTCCTTTGTACGCGTTTCTGGGAGTCATAAGGCCTCTGACAACTCTCTACCAATTGTTGGGATGAATGGCGAGTTCCCTTCTGATGATTGATCTGATGGTGTTGCTTCTGTGCTGGTAGTATTCATAGTTTTCTGGTGAGTTTTGGGTGTGTTTCGATTAATGATACTCCATTTGTTTTATATCGATATCGCGGCTGTGATGGACCTGGTTTACTTGTTTCTGATGGCCATTCGTTTGGGGGTATTACAGCTGCTGCAAGAACAAGCTTGTCCTGCTCTCGGGATTCATTCATAAGAGCATGGAGAGAGACAGAGGATCCTGATGGGTTTCCTTTTCATAGACTTGAATATCCATTCCATGAATTCCATCTGTCGCTCCTTCGTATTTTATTTGAGCCCCAACTCCTACTAGCCATGGTTGTCCAAGAAGTATGTCATGGCCTTCGAAGCTTCCCTTTTTGACAAAGAAGTGGTGGTCGAATCGTATTCCTCCTATTTCAATTGGAACATTTCGGCAACATCCTACCAGAGGTTCAGGTCCACTGTTGATTCCTTGTAATGACCAGTTTTGTCCGTCATAGTCTATTGGGATGTTTAGCTTTTGCTGGACTTCCTGGGAGATGAGGTTTAATTCGGATCCAGTGTCAATCATGAGTATGACAGTCTTTGGTCCCATTCTGTCCTGTTGCCTTAGCTGCAATTTTTCCTGTATCCATGGCAAACAAAGGGTTTGGTCCAAGGACTCCTACAAGATTTACTTGAACTTGATGAGGGTCTCGTGTTTGTGTTTGTGGGTATGGTTCTTCATCCAAATCCTTGGTCATCATAAGATCATAGTAGTCTTCTAGTTCTGCCTCATCATCAGAGTCATAATCAGAGGCTTCTGTTGCAGGAAAACGCGGTTTTATGGTAGCATGATTGACTGTGAGTGGCTCTCGATGTTTAGGATTATATTCGCGTTTAAGTTTAAGTCCTGCTGCGAGTATTTTTGCAGGTCCATGGGCTGTTCCAAGGAAGTCTCCAAGAGTTATTTCGACTGTTTGGTTCAGCACCTTCTTTGCTATTTCCTTGTCTTCACAAGCATCTTGAAAGTCTGTAGTGAAACGATATGTTGGGGATTCTTTGGGATTCATTTCTCTGGTCGAGCTATCTCAATGTCTATCATTTCTTCTTGGGGATCAATTCGAGGAGGATTTGTTTTCTTATGAGTGGGCTTCTCCATTGTTGCTTCATTTAGAATTGAGGAGGGCAGTATTCCTGGTGGATAACTTGGTTGCGGAGGTTTCTCTGGGGCTGGCTGTACTGGTTCTGGGTTCATTGGTAATGAGTCTGGCTGATTAGCCGAAGGTTTGTCTTGTGTTGGGCCACGTGGAGGCACATCAACATACATTCGATGTTTTGGACGTTGATTGGTTCTATCTCCCATGGGATTATGACGATGATCTGGTTTATTTGTTTTGGCAGCTGGTGCAGATATGAAAGGACCTGCTGCTATCGCATATGAGTGTGTTGTGAAGGGAGAGTGTCCATTTTTATCGACAATACTGATTGCCCCAGTGGTTTGTTGATGAGGGGACTCATCCCTGATTCGTTTGATATCATCCACAATGGCTTGTTTAATTCCTCCTTTTCCTGCTATTCCTCATGGTAGTTGGGTGTCATCCATTTTTACAAGTCTTCCTTCAATAGAATACTTGATAATGCCCTGGTGAACCATAGCCTGAGTATCTGGACAGTTCTTCATTCCAACATTATGTGCTCCTGTTTTGTCACAGAACCAACAGAGAGTGGCACCAGCTGACATGTTAGGGCCCTGAGTATGATTAGACCTGAGTGGCTGATTGTTTGGATAGGTAGCTGGGCTTCCTTGAATCCGCATTTCTGAGTGGGAAGGTTGCATATAAGGATTAAGAGATTGTCCATTTGGCTGTGACTGTGCCATGTGAATTTCATTTCATTGAAGGACTGTGTGAGGTCGCTGATTTGTTCAGTCACATTGCGTAGTGAAGGGATGACTATAGGTTTTGATTTGGTGGAGACCTTTTTAATGGATGAAGGTGATATGGCAATCGGCTCTTCTTCACTTTCACTGTCTGAGTTACTGTTTTCTTCTTCACTTTCTGAGGCTTCTGATTCATCTGAGGAGTCACTATATCTGCTGCATGATTTGTAATAACTGATTCTGGGTTTAGACTTCTTGGCCTTTGTGGTGGTTCGTGGTCTATCCTTATTGAGATGTCTGAAGTTGTAATAAGATCCTCTTTGAGTATGGTTTTCATTGTATCATATGCTGTTGTGCAGTCCAAAGGTTTTGTGTCATCGAACCCTGGGACATAGCGGAATAATGGAAGTACAATCTTCTGGAGACGTTGTGGAATCCCTTGCCAGAAAAGGTCATCTCGGTCTTGCTCAGCTAGGACTTTCTTTTCATCAAGGCACTGCACTTGAGTGATAAATTCGTGATAGTATTTGTCCAGGTCTGCCTTGTTGACAATTGTTCTTTTCTGTTGGCAGAAGTCTGCTAGTCGTTCTCGAGTATATCATTGTTGCCTGTCTGTCTGCCCATAAAGTTTCCTGAGATGAGTAGCCAGGGCTTCAAAGGTAGATGGGTTCTTAACTTCTGGGAGATTCTTTAGTAGTTCAGCTTCTTTATTGCTGCAGAATCAGATAATGTTCTTGCATTTCTTGTGGTCATCATAGAGGGCTTCATCACAGCAAGCTTCGTAGTCAAGGAGGAAGTTGTCAAGACATTTTCCCTTAAAATGCGGAGCATCTCTGCCTGTGGGCCATGGCATTGCATGTGGATTTGCTACTCTGGCCATTGTTTCTGAGTCTGTTGATGTCATTATGTTACTGGTGTGAATGTTTTGGAGGTGAAAGGTTTATCAAAGTGAGAATTATCCCTGTAAGGACCACCAGTTATAGAAGAAGGTTGGGAGCTCCAATGACTGTCAAATCAAAATCTGGTTCAGCCAGTGTGTAATAGGAGACTGTGTTTCTGTTTATTCAAATGGGTTGGTTCGCTTCAATGGTGATCACTCTCTGCAAGATATGTGTGTGTTTATTGGAGAATGAATGTGATATGACTAGCAATAGTCAATGATATATCATAGATGCTTATAGGAAGGCTTATATGTCATATGGAATGCTTATAGAAAGGCTTATATGTGGAGGATGCTTATAGGAAGGCTTATACATCTGGGATGCTTTATAGAAAGCTTATACGTGTTTGTGTTGTGTTTGTCCATTTACTGATATTTGTGTGTCCTTGTTTACGTCCTCCTAGTCAAAATGCGGATATCTGTGGGCTATAGAATGGTCAATGCTTGATTAGTTTGGTTAGTATGCTTCAATCTTCTTTCCTGACTCATATTTTGTTATGCTTACCTTTTCCTTGGATGTCCAGCAACTCTAACCTTAGGTTCTGCAACTATCCTTGGCTTCAGTATTTCGCATAGATGGCTTCCAGTAGCTTGGTCTCAACAACCTTGAAGATGACTTAGCTCCAGATGGCTTTAGATAGACAGTTCTTTAGATATTAAGCAGAATGGTAGACAGTAGTTGACAGTGGTTGATTTCCAGAGTGAGGATATGGGGGGGAACAAGAAAATCTGCTAGCTTATATACCTATCTGAAGGTGGCTGTGCATGGAGCAAGAACAAAAGAGTAATAAAGCTATGAGATCATAGTGGAGTAGAACAAAAGAGTAATAAAGAAATGATGTCATAATGCGGTCATAGCTGAGTCATTCATAGAGTGTGATGTCATAGTGAAGTCATAGTGATGTCATTCATAAAGAGAACAAAAGGATTCATAAAGGAAATGATGTCACTAGTTTGCTGAGCTTGTGGAGTAGTTGGAGCATGATGTCACTGATCTTGTGATGTGTTTTGGGGCTCATGGGAAGCGAAATTAAGGGACATCTCCGGGTTCTGGAGATTAATCTGAGCATAGTCCAGTGGTTAAGGTGTTTTTTTTGTTACTGGTTAATAAAAGGAACAAGTGCATGGTGTGGGATTTGATGCAGAGACAGCAGTTTGCATCCGTAATAGGCGTGCTTGGTACCATTCGATGCGTATTTTTAACAGCTTTCTGGGCGCGGTGGTTCCGAGCAGATCGGATGCGAACTGACAGAGAAATTCGTTTTTTACTGATGGATGTTGATTCTGATAGTAATATCGTTCTGTAGAGTTCAATTTTGATCTGTTCTTCGCATGCTTAGTACTGTTGGATGTGGATTTTTTATATCTTTCTAGACGCGGTTGTTCCGAGAGGATTTAATGCAAACTGACGGAGGTATTCATTTTTTACTGGAAATCCTGGATTTTAATAGTAAAATTGGTCTGGAGAGTGCAGTTTTGGTCCGTTCAACTTGTGTTTGGTACCATTCAAAAGGTGTGAATCGTAGCTTTCTAAGCGTTATATGGGCATACCTCTCCGATCAAAACTGACGGAGTTATAAAACGAATTTGGTTTCTGTGCATAGCCATAATTAATCTCATAATCAGTCATGTGATCGTCCAATGTCTGGAAGTTGTGTAATTTCGCATTTTCTGATACTGGATGTTTTTATCTTCCACACTGTAGTCAATAACTGCCCATTTTAACATGGCATAGGCAATTGAAGATTTTTTTGCTCTTTGCAAGTATCGAGACTCCACAGCCAAGAATTTGACAGACGCCGAATGGAAAATTCTTGGGGATGTGGTCGGGATCCTTTTGGTAAGCATGGATAAAGCATGGTGTTGCTCTTTACTTTGTAACTAACATTACCCTTGAGTATCTGCACGATATTCAGCAATTGATGTCAGGCAAGGCTACTCCATCTCTAACAGGTGTCCTCCCCACATTCCAGGGCCTTCAAAATCGATGGGAAGTGCTTCTCTCAACAATAGCACTGACACAGAAACACTACATCCTAGTGGCTATGGAATGGCTCAATAAGTACCATGAGAAAGCTGGAAAGACACCTGCATATGTTATGGCTATGGGTACATGCCCAATTTCTGCCATTCACACATCTAGTATGCACTAATGGCCCTCCAATCTCTTTCCTAGTCTTGAACCCTTCTATAAAATTTTCTTTTATCATGAAATATTGGTCCCCAATTGAGCAGGAGACAGCAATGGATTGGATCAAGGCAGAGGTACATCCATTGAAGTCACATTCACTTCTAGATTGACCTACATGCATAATTTCCAAGCTTGCCACATATCGCACTAGGGAGGCTTCCAAATTGACAACCTCCAGTTCTATAAAAAAAGCAGCATGCCCCCATTCTAGGCTTGGACTCGAGTCTGATGACGAAGAGGATAATGAAACAGACTTAGACACTGAGTGCACTCTCTATATCTCAGAAAGGCGAGCTAGTAGCTCAAAGGATGTACTAGCATATTGGCAGGTGAGTACTTCAAGGTTCTGCTTGATATGGCCGATTGGAAACCTGTCGGCTGACACAACAACCCCAGGAACATGAAACTACCTTTCCCACATGGTTTTGCACTGCCATGGATTATCTGCCTATTCAGGCAACATCCGTCCCTTGCGAGCGTGTATTTTCTTCAAGCTCTGAGACACTCACCAAAAGACACACCTGCATGCAGCCAGATCTGATGGAAGCACTACAAATGTTGAAGTTCATGTTGAAGAAGGACCAACTTGATTTATGAATGGCTGGAAGGTGGATCCCTCGGAGATGGATGTCCTAGAAGAGGACAAGGAATTACTTCTGGGAAATCCCTTGATGTCGAGGCATCAGAGTTGGACAGGATCATGGTATCAATTCTCAGTGATGACTAGAGTGTTATTTGCAGCTATTACATAATACAACGCAGCTTGAGTCGACTCGAGTCAACTTCATGACTCCACTTGAGCTCAACTCTTGGATTCAAAGTCAAAGCCAATGGAAACCACTGGAAGTCGAATGAAGTCGAGCAGAAGCTGAGCGGAGCCAAGTCGTGGCAACACTAGACTGGAGGCAATGATTTCAAACTCCGCTTGAACTATGTTTCGGGTGCAAATTCGGTAGCCTGTCTATTATGTAATATTTCAATACACCACAAGTTTAACATTCTCTTTCTCGTTTCTCATTGCAGGAAGCCCCCGTCTCAGTAATTTCAACACAAACTAATTTTGATATGAATTTATGGAAGTTTCGCATGGCAATCACACACAATGCCCAAAAGCTAAGTAGTGTTGCCGCGACTTGACTCGGCGCAACTATGACTCGACTTTCGGCGACTTCCGGCGACTTGGAATGACTTGTGACTTCGTACGACTTCCAAGTTGTAGTCGAGTCGCAAGAGTCACCTTGAGTCGACTTGAACTGCCGGTACCTCCCGTATGGCCATGTATTACAGAAACTTTCATTAATCATCAAATAGACCAGCCTTTTCCAAGATATCATTGTAATTGACATCCCCAGAATCCAAAATATTGTCGAGTGCAAATTGATAGGTCTCCTCCTCCACCTGCATTTCCGTGAGTCAGTTACCCAACCATCCGTGAAGTCCAGGCGCTTCTTTTTCAACATAAACTTTAACGTCTGAAGGGCCTCCATAATTTCGGGTTTGAGACGACTGCGCCGCTTTGTTATTGTCTCGGAGCTTGAAGAAAAAACTCGCTCACATGGGACTGAAGATGCCTGGATCGGCAAATAATCCATTGCCATACGAAATAACGTCGGGTATGTTCCTCATGCTCCTAGATATATAGTGTTAACACTTCTTGGTGGACCACAAAAAATAAGGACATACCTGCCAGTACAGCAGGGCCTTCATATCTGGATGCGCCTTACCGGTGTCCAGATATTGTCAAAATTCCTCCTTGACACTTTTTACCTCATCTATTGGAATCATCTGAATCTATGAGTCCGAGCATGATACGGGCAGCATTGGAGTACGGTTTTGTAGGAGCAACTTGTTGCCGAGGTGTCATGGATTTGTAGCACTCCATCTGTATATATTTGGCTTTCATGTTGATAGTATCGAGTCAATAAAGAACGAACCTCGTCTTTAATCCATTCCGTTGCCTTTTCCACTCCATGGGATCCCAGTGCTTAAGAGATAAACGACAACTTGATTCATGGATTGAGCACTAAGAAATTTAACATAAGCAAGATCTCGGAGTGCAAAGAGAAAATTGACATGCCCATAGCGATTACATATGCCAGAGTTCTTCCAGCAGCCCTCCATGTAGTTTATTCAGCCACTCATCCCTACTAAAAATATGGTGAGACATCCAGGATTGGCGAGTGCATATCATTCCATCTCTCTCTTTTTT
>MU129017.1:132089-192544 GCA_014904985.1 Hydnum rufescens UP504 | reverse complement strand
CACTCGGCGGATCCCCAGAGGGGAGCGAAGGGTGTTGACCAAGTGCGTACAGGGCCAATGGGGTCCCCTGTTGGCGCTGTTTTAAATTGCTGCAAGGACATGCGTACAGCAATATTTATTACATGCGCAAAGCACCTGTTAGAACTAGCTGCTGAGTAAAGTGCTCTGGATATGGGTAGAATTCCACTCACCGACTCGATTTTCATTACATAAGAATGGAACACCCTTGGATTTCAATCTCTTCTCAAGTTCAGACATGAATGTATCATTATTAGGAATTATCTAGTGTCCACCAGCCAAACCTATAAGCCACCAGTTTGATGATATCAGTCCAGAGTATTCTAATAGTCAATATTGCCATACCTTGTGGAATCAAATTGACACGGTCGAGGACTTCAATCACTGCCTGACATATAGCTTTGCCGGTGTGACTTCCTGGCAAGTACTGGAATGCTATCAGGTCAGCTCAGAGGGACAGAGATCCATTGTCGAGTCTCTGGATCCAGTGGGCTGTGATGGCAAGGAATGGTCGGAGGCGACTATCGGACCATATGTCAGCAGTAAATGACACTTTCCCCAAGGATCCCTTGGGCAGAGATGATTAGTCAAAGGCCCTGGTTTCATCCAATCCATGAATTCTTACTTCTAACTCCGATTTAAGCTTCAGGAATTCTGTTTGCCACATTTTAAGAATAGATGACCTAATCTTTGTGCGCCCGGGAATATCATCGTTGGTTAGGTTTTCTTGCAAGTACAGAAGAAGGGCTCGGAACTCGGGACATTCAATAACGTTCATGGCCTTATAAAAACCGTGGGAACCCCACATTAGCACGTACTAACTGATAGTGCAGAAGAGAGAACATGGCCTCGTACCTGATCATCAGCCACGATCCACTGAGTGAGATGGCTAACCAGGCCATCAATGCTGAATGCCGTCTGACGAGGCAAAGTCACAGCCCCTGGCTCATTATATTTTTCACGGAGAGATGCAATACCGATGGTCCACTTCTTTTCCTTGCATACATTAACATATTCCTCCGCATGATATCGCTCCAAGTGTCCACGGAGTGTGGTATTACTGGATTTTCCGGCATACCTCCACATCCGATTCTGGAGGGAGTCACGCTGAGACTCTCAGCTGTGAATTGCTCTGGAATGGTGCACCCTTAGTTTCTAAGTGACATACACACTTTCACACATACCTGCATAGCTGGCACTCAATCCCCTCTTGTCCGTCCTTGAGAAGGTATGCCTTGAAAAAAAATTTCAAGTCATGAGCCGAGCGAACTCTTTTCTCTTTTTGGACATAAGCCAAAGGGGTTCTTTGACTGGCTACTTGAGTGCCATGAGGACGGAGGGGTGTGGCCATTGGTGCTTGTGTTCCAGAAGTCTCCTGGTCTTCTGCTAAAGCAGGGTCAATCGTAATCAGTCTTGTCCGTTTTGAAGCATGTGGCATCTCGCTATTAGGGCACTTTGCCATATTCTGCCGTGTAACCATGCAAGTAGACCCAGATGAGAGTAGAGAGGGAGGAGCGCAACAGGATTTTCAGAAAATTTTTTGTTACAAGAAAACGGGTACCAGAAAATGGGTACCATAAAACAGGTACCATCAGTACTTGGTAAATCAGTTCTACACCACTCAAGGTCCATTTTTACCACAGCATACCAGTAGAGTACAACATTCTACTTTAGGTATGTATGTAACAGTATGCTGAATATCTAGTGACTTGGAGTCGGTTTGACCGACTTGTGTGACTCGACTTGTGACTTCCAAGTCGCGGAAGCGACTCGACTTGGAAGCGACTCGGCGTGACTCCGAGCGACTCGACTTGCGACTTGAGTCGACTTAATTTGCAAGTCGCGGCAACACTAAAGCTAAGTATCGGGATTGATTTTCGGAAGCGGATCTATTTCGATTTAGCCCCATGGCGGAGTCTGAACCGGACTTCGAAATGATTGCCTCCAGTCTCTGTAGTACAGCAAACAACACCAAACATCAGTGCTGTTACGTAAGAGACTGGGTAGGAGTCTGGAGCACTTCCACCAATCATCACCAAACCTCCAATATTTCCGACCATGCTTCCTTCTACATCCACTCCGATGCCGCTTGTCCCTACCGCGGTCATCCCGAAATCACGCAGACTAGGCCGCTCATCTAGCTCTTCTCGCATCGATCGCCCCATTAGCACCACTCATTCTGCCACAGCCGTACTCAGCACCACGAATGGTGGCATAGCCTTCCCTTCACCTCGAGGCAAGAGAGAAACACACTGACCAGCATCACAGCATCCCCGACTTTGATGATGGCGACCCTAAAGATCGTGTTCGCTTTCCGTTGATGCGTGCTGCCCGCCGTAGCCCGCTCAACTTCCCCAAGGCTCACGTTCAAGCGCCTGGGGAGCCTTCATCTGCACCAGTTAGTACGGCGGGCGGTGATGAGCGTGGCCGAGAGAAGATCCGCGGTGAAGTGGGGGACCGAGTGGTCCTCCGATCCAGTTCAGTGAGTGACGTAGATCGCAGAGGGAGGCTTAGTCTTGAACTGAGAGGTATCGGGGTGGACGGAGTTCGGAAGGGCAACTGAAGGGATTTCGTGCAATCAGACTTCAGGACGCCCACTCTGCCGTTTATCCTGACCACCCCCAGAGCACGAATCGGACAATCCATATTAGACGATGTGCATCGCCAGTACGCTGTATCGCTATATAACTTGCGAATGATCGGCCCCTATATCAATCCGAAACCCCGGCCGGGCAGCTGAAGTGGCTGACCACGCTAGATTGGAAGGGCCCCTCGCACCGGAGGGACCAGTGTTGCAATGTGTAATCCTTGGGTTCAGGTGTTAGGGACCTAACGCCTGGTGTATTTCGTATCGTGGGGGGGACGGGTTCCATTTTAGGCCAGCAGAGGTTGGGCGTCGAAAGAGTAGGTAACATTGCCGATTGTTAGTTGAGGACTTTGGGCAACATGTGGAAGCAAAAAATCGGAAATTTGGCGCCGCACCTCAACGCCGGCTGAAGGTGGGGTGTGTAAGTCGGTAAATACGGGATTTGGGCCCATAAAATTCACAGAAGTAGATTATTAGTTATATTTTAAAGCTAACTGAGAGGTCCCGGGCGAATTTGAAGAACATTCCCAAAAAGGAATGTTCGATTGTCTTCAAATTCGCCCGAGACTTCTCAATTAAATTTAAAATATAACTGATAATCTACTTCTGTGAATTGTATGGGCCCAAATCCCATATTTACTTACACACCCCACCTTCAGCCGGCGTTGAGTTGCGGCGCCAAATTTCCGATTTTTGCTTCCGGATGTTGCCCAAAGTCCTCAACTGCCAGTTGTATCACTCTGATTACCATGTCAAAACATGACCTTGAACCAGTAGCTTCAGGTTCCAAGCGAGTTCGGATTGAGTCATCGAACAACGATGATGAGATGGACAAGAACGTGCTTAATCACGACATAATACAGCTTCTTCCACTGAACACTGAGCTTAACATAGTGCAGGCTGCTTTTCTTCTCTATTCCATCACTCGACACTCCTCTGGTCACATGAAGAGGTTGGATTTGGATGACGGAAAGGCCCTCATCAACGAGGATAAGCATCTCCACACCACGTTGAACTCCTGCTGGGCCATTCAGAAATTTGCTGATGTCCGAAGGGTTACAAGTGGGTTCCCCTTTTGGTGTCGTGTGTTACCAGGCTTGTTGCCGGGCCCTCGTCCCCACCAATTGTATTTACATTTATTCTAACAGAGTTCCAAATGCCGATGTCTTCAGACATCCTTCAAGAACGGGAACCATTGCCCTCGCGTGACCGGGGCCAGTCCGGTCAGTAACATGAGTATGATCAGCATTGCCTTTCCCCCTGATGTCTATTATTTAGCAACCCATAATGCATGGAGTGTACCATACATCGGTAGCTCTCATCGTGTATTGTGGCAAAAAATCAGGGAGATAAAGATGCGATCATTAGAAGATTGGTATTCTCACGTCCTCCCCATTACTCAATCTTCTGGAACGGGAAAGTCAAGAATGATTGATGAACTCTCAAAGGAACACCTTGTCATTCCGATAGTCCTTCGGGACTCTGATGGTATGTTCGCTCTCTGGTCAATAATTAACTTACTCACTTATTCTTAGGATACCCCCTCCTGACATTGCACCACGAGATTGGTTCTTGCAGCCGTCCACCCCCGAACGTGCCCAAAAATGTGCGATAGCTTTCCTCATGGCCCTGTTTGAAACCACTAAGGAAATTATCGGTGGCATCGATGATCTGACCCCTTCCTCGTCAAGCAAAGAGGTACCGGCGACCATCAGTGCTAAATTCCGTTGGTTCATGGCTCATAACCAGATGTATACCTCTACCGGAAATTTACGCTGGTCGTTCTATGAGAGGGTGGTGGAGATAGGGAAGGGGTGAGTGATAAGCAATCCCCAGGAAGCATTTATTGATGAACACTAACATTCCATCAAGCTGGAACCAGATGTTAAGGTAGATTCGGGAGGCTCTACACCTCGTTACAAGAGCAAAGGCTAGTCCTCTGTGTATCTAGCTTTCTAATACCAGGCTTAATTATGAGGTACCCCTCATAATTTGGGACCGAGCTTCACATATCTCTTGCATCAACATATCTCTTGTAGTAGCATATCTCTTATGAGTAAAGGCTGTCACCTGTGCATGCCAGCTTGTACTCTTGCCTTAGGTGGCTGCTTTGTCCATACACAGCTGGTACTCTTGCCTTAGGTGGCTGCTTTGTCCATACACAGCTGGTACTCTTGCCTTAGGTGGCTGCTTTGTCCATACATGGCTGGTACTCTTGCCTTAGGTGGCTGCTTTGTCCATACACAGCTGGTACTCTTGCCTTAGGTGGCTGCTTTGTCCATACACAGCTGGTACTCTTGCTTAGGTGGCTTAGGTGGCTGCTTTGTCCATACATGACTGGTACTCTTGCCTTAGCTGGCTGCTTTGTCCATACATGACTGGTACTCTTGCCTTAGCTGGCTGCTTTGTTGATACATGGCTTGTACTCTTGCCTTAGCTGGCTTCTGTGAGCCTATGGTGCCAGCTTTGAGCCTGCCATTGTTAGTATGAGAGGATTGGATCAATCTTGTTTTTATTACATAATATACATGATGTATATAGCTTGGGAATTCCTGATCTCCTATCAAGTTTTTCTTTTGCCAACAGGCTATGGGCCCCAATTAAGCTCCATGATACCTGGAGATTAACCCACAGTAAAGTGGTGTTCCTGTCTCCCTGGCTCTAATGTCCCCATGCTGCATGCACCACCTTCCTTGTGTCCATGAATCCCACCATGTGTGTGGATTCATCACATGACCAAACCCAAACTCATATTCAACCCCATGACACTGTATCTGAAAGTATAGCCTGTATTGACTTGAAGCTGTAACCTGAAACCATGGCCCTGTGGCTAACCTGCAACTGAAACTGAAACCATACCTGTACCCTGCAAAAGTTACCTGACTGTATTGTGGCTGACCTGCACCCATAACCCAAACCTATGACTGTAATCCATAACCCATGATGCTGTTACACCCCATCTTCACCTATCACATGCACACCCTCCATTCCTTTGTACTGCCAGTGCAGATATCCCTTATGTAACCAACCCTGCCACTCTTTTTTTTCATTTGTTCTTGGTGGACTTTTTTTTCTTGAGACCTGTCCTCTGCTGTTGGGATTGGATCAGTCTCATCTTGATTATGTAATCCACATGATGTACAGTATATAGCTCAGGATCCCCTGACCCCCTATTAAGTTTTTCTCTCACTGACAGCCATAAGTCTGTATGCCTGCATTTAAAAAATGATATAATCTGTATTTTCATGAGATAACCACATTGATTATGCCAGATTAAAATGCATTTCATCAAGGTATTTTAAATCGAAATTCATATTAGAATAGCATTTGGGATCTGGGGCCAATACACTTGTTTCTGAGGATGTCAAATTCAGATGTGGAATCAAGACAGTGCTCCCCATATGCACTCTACAGAATATGCCCATATTCTCATCCAGTGCCCCCTTTGCTAATACCCCCTGCTAATACACCCCCCCTGCTAATACACCCCCTGCTAATACACCCCCCCTGCTAATACACCCCCCCTGCTAATACACCCCCTGCTAATACACCCCCCTGCCTAATACACCCCCCCCTGCTAACACCCCCCCCTGAATACACCCCCTGCTAATACACCCCCCCTGCTAATACACCCCCTGCTAATACACCCCCCTGCTAATACACCCCCCCTGCTAATACACCCCCTGTAATACACCCCCCTGCTAATACACCCCCTGCTAATACACCCCCCTGCTAATACACCCCCCCTGCTAATACACCCCCCTGCTAATACACCCCCTGCTAATCACCCCCCCCCTCCTTGCTAATACACCCCCCCTCCTTGCTAATACACCCCCCTCCTTGCTAATGCACCCCCCCTCCTTGCTAATACACCCCCCCTCCTTGCTAATGCACCCCCCTCCTTGCTAATACACCCCCCTCCTTGCTAATGCACCCCCCCTCCTTGCTAATACACCCCCCCTCCTTGCTAATACACCCCCCTCCTTGATAATACAACCCCCTCCTTGATAATACAACCCCCCTCCTTGATAATACAACCCCCTCCTTGATAATACAACCCCCTCCTTGCTAATACAACCCCCCTCCTTGATAATACAACCCCCCTCCTTGATAATACAACCCCCTCCTTGATAATACAACCCCCCTCCTTGATAATACAACCCACCCCCCCCTGCTGGCAACAACCCCCTTGTTGGTAACACCTCCCCCTTGCTGGTAATACCCCCCCCCCTATTGGTAACACCTTCCCCCTTGCTGGTAACACCCCCCCCCCCTTATTGGTAACACTCCCCTTCCCAGGAATGCAAGGGTGGGCACCACTCAGAAGAAAGCATGCCAGAGAGTCAGAAAGACTTAACCTCATGTCAGCCTCATGTTTTCCAGCATTTTCCAGCTTTGATTCAAGTTGCACACCAAGAACCCTCCAGATCCTATTTATTGTGGGGCCAGAGGCTCCAAGGACAGATTAGATGTATATATATATTGGACTGACACAGTTTACATCAGTTTACATGGCTACTTCTATCAATATTGAGTCTTCCGAGCCAATTTGGCTCCAAAGAAGCCAGTTTGGTTCCGAGGAAGCAAATATGCCAGTTCCCACGGGGTGGCCATTTTTCTCATGGGGGCCCATGGAAGCAAATTGCTCGAAAGCACTGTTACAAATAAGTTCCCACGGGGTGACCATTTTTCCCACGGGGTGACCATGTTTGGTCCGAGGGACTTTGCGCTATAAACAAAAAGCGGAAGTGTAAATAAGACCTCGCAAGCTCGGTCAATGATAAAAACATTATCTTAGATCACTATTTGTCCGACTACGCCAACACCCTCATCGCAAGCCTACCTGAGAAGGAGAAAAATGATGATCCGGTGTTCATTCTGGCGTTCGATGAAGCGCATGTCCTTACCCGCATAAGGCATCACAATGGAATGCCGTGGAGTTTTTACTCCGAACTTGGGCGCATTCTTCGATCACTCTCCATGGGTTAAAGTGTTCTCTGTATTTTTGTCAACCTCTGGCGGCATTCGTCAATTTGTTTCCCCCCCCAGAGGATGCCCCATCGTCACGAATTCAGCAAAGAAAATTGCGCCAGAATCCGCCTTCACTGCCGTTGGCTTCGATCAACTGGCTATACCTATTAGGGAGGGTGAGATATCGATCGAAGATGCATCATCGGATGCTAGAATCGCGTTTCTTGGACGACCGCTGTGAGCCTTATTAAAGTGACATTGACTTCCGTGAAGGGCACACCCTAATGCAGGCCCTCATTTAGGTTTGGATCGCGTTATCGTGAGGGCTCCGACACTATAAAGAGCACCATTGTTTCATTCGCCAGGGAGAAACTAGTTGGTTCCAAGGATGTACTGGATTTTCGATCGAAATTGGCGTGCTTGGCCATGCGAATTCCTGTTCAGTTTGACCCTAAATCTGACCTTGGGGCCGAAATTTCAGCTGCTTTGGTGGAACGTCACATGCGTATTTGTTTGGATGTCGATCTCAACTCCTCAGTTATGACAACTGTTTCCCCCTCCGAGCCTCTTCTTGCCGAGGCCGCCCGCGCTACGATGTCGCTTGCCCCAGGATTCTCCGCCGTCGACGCACTGGTGTCACACCTGAATGATTCCGGCCCAGACAAAGGCAATCGCGGCTCACTTCTTGCGATGCTTCTCTTGATCCTTGCATACGATAATGCCGCGAAAAAAAAACAATCGAAGTCGAGTGGTCAGCCTAATCGATTTTCTCAAGGCTCTTATCCCTGCCACTTCGATTCACGACGTCTTGGGTAGTCGGCCCTATTATCGGCGCGCTGAGAGTGATGATGTCGCCCTGGAAGATTCATTCTCTGAAGCACGTATTTGGTTCAATCATTTTGTCAAAGTACATGAGAACGGCGTACTCACTCGGAAGTACCTTTGGGGGCTAATCGCTCGAGGTGCCGCTGTTATATGCGTGGACAACCAAATGGGAATCGATCTTGTTATACCGTTTATTGCTGGCGATCACAAGCTAACAGAAGAGAACGTTGGGGTTATTCTCATCCAAGTCAAAAATGACCAGAACTTCAATGAGAAGCCATTGGGTAAACTCTACGGAGGGATGGACCCTGTAGTATCTGGGTATCCTGCCTACAGAGAGCAATATTGCAGTCATTCGCATGGTGTTTGTGTTGGCGTCTAGGGATCCTGCGGTGGTCGTTCGGCAGCGCGAACGTCGAACTACGAGACGAAAAGCATCTAATTTCACATCGTACGACATCTGGCTTGCCAAGGCTTCCTCACAGACCTTCGGCCCTATCGAGATCGAGGAAGAGGACCAGTACTCAATGCTCCCCTTGACAAAAACCTTTCCGCATGTCTACCACGACAAGGTGGTCCGAGACACCTTGCGCAGTATGAATCCAGGCAGCGCGACTGATAAAGCCCATTGGCAGTACATTGACTATGACGGCACTCTTGGTATGTTCAGTCTCCAATAGACTGTATTGCAACTGATGGTCCAAAGATACAGCCCCAGACGAAGGCACCGAAAGCCTCACGCAAAGGCAAGGGTAAAGCCAAAGTTAAGGGCAAAGGCAAAGGCAGAGCGGCGGGGAGGTGATGACATAATGGGCCAAAGCTTCTGAATATGTACGCTTTGTTGAACTTAAACATCTTGTTATATATGAGCAGGTAGCCATTTTTTTCCCTTAGTTGAACCTGAGTCTGTTCAGACCGTCTCCGAGATTACGATATCTGTCATGGGGTTTACATTCGTTCAATCGGCCCACTTGGGATTGAGGTGGGACGTTGAACGCGGACCATGGCCTCGCAAAGATATACTATATTTTGTGAGTACAAAGCAGGTAAGATAGATATTGGTCCCAACAGCGTGGCCATACAAAGGGTTGGTCCAATAGTATAGAAACCAGTCCTATGCGCGCTTCCCTTTCTTCTTCACGAGTTTGTAAGCCCATTCCGCTTGGACAGGCTTGGGTTGGGTTTTGACGACTGAAATTTGAGACGATAAGCAAGGGATTGAGTGTCAGGTGGTCATGAATCCAAGGTCAACTGTACCTTCTGCGATGCTGATGGGCTTTCCGGCTGGTATCTTACCGACACGGGATGTGGCATCTGCCTTGCGCTTTGCAACGAACTCGGAGGCAAAACGTCGACCGTCAAGGGTAGAACTATTCGCGTACACGAATTCGGAAATAATCTCAATCGTAGAGGTATCCGGGTCGATTGAAAAGTCGAACAGCATCGTAATAAATTCATCAACTATATAGACAAACCGCTCAGGTTCAACAGAGGAGCAGGTTGAAGCTCACACGGACACGCACCATTCACACCGTTAAGACCCCGAAGCGCCTCCTTCACCCATTTGACAAAGTCGGGACTCGGCGGGATTTTGTCATCAACTTTCTTCGAAGCTAACCGATGCTAATGTAGTCGGTTTCGACGCGGGAGACCCTGC
Organism: Hydnum rufescens UP504; assembly: GCA_014904985.1. NCBI lineage: Eukaryota > Fungi > Basidiomycota > Agaricomycetes > Cantharellales > Hydnaceae > Hydnum > Hydnum rufescens. The sequence goes on along the minus strand of MU129017.1, from coordinate 182,486 downwards.
GGCGACCGTTGCAGTGGAGCGAGCACCAGATGCTGGGGGACGAGTTTGCGCAACTGCAGAGGTTGGTGTCGTCGTTGTAGAGGACGGGATAGCTTTGCCACTGGACCCGACGGTAGTCCAAGGCCCAGATCCCTGTGCAAAGTAGCATGATTGAGCATAATTCGCAAGGTCTTCCCGAAAACACTGAGATTTCCAACCTACCTTAACTGCCTCGGCAGTTTTGGCCGTCTCAACATACGCTTTCCTGCCAGCGGCGGCTAACAAAAGCGCCCTCGCTCAGACCGCTTGCTGCATCTCGCGCAGCCAAAGCTTTCTTCCGCTTTTCCTCTTCCTCCTGAATTTCCTTCATAGTCCTCTTGGACGAGGTAGCTTTGACACCAGAGGCGGAAGACCAGGCAGGAGTGGGCGTCGCAGAGGTTGATGGCGCAGGAGCCGCTGACCTCTGACCAGCTTGCAGAAGACCCCAAGACGTTGACTTCGGCAAGTCTTCGGCAGGTAACGACACGGGATTCGCGGCCCTTAAAGCCTTCTCCTTCTCTCTTTCGGCCGCCTTCCTGGCCTCTGATCGTTTCGCCTCAGCTTCTTGAATCTCACGCAGTGATGTTCCAACAGACGGGCCACCTGCAACAATGGGAGAGACAGCTGACCAAGCTGGCTTAGGAGGTGCGACGGGGTCAGGCACTTCAGGAACTGCATTCTGGGCAACAGGAACTGAAGGTTCGCTTTTCGAAGGAATTGAGGATGTCGCAGGAGTCGAGGTCTTTTGCGTGCGGGTCGGCTTTGTCGTCACAGTCACAGTGGATGCGAGTTTCGTTGGGAGGGATGCTGGAACTGGGACTTGCTCCTCCACAACTTGGTCTACAGTACGGCGAGCGGCATTTTCTTCAAAAGGAGGGACCACAGACCGCATCGGAAGATCATTCGATCCCTGAGGGGCAGTGGCCAGGGGTAACGGGAGAGCGACAACTGGAGACGATGAAGCGAACGAGTTGTCCACTAGAGTGTCCTGGGCGGGTAAGTCACTCCGAGGATCTACGAAGCCCTTCGGTAGCCCAAAGTTCCCGGCGGACTGAGACTGCACCTGCTGCATTGCAGCTGCGGTCGCATAACGTTCGTTGAGAAACAAATATGGTGAAGGTCGCCGTGCAGGATGCTGTCCTTGTGAATCTTGATCTTGTTGTTGCGACTGTTGCTGCCAGCATTGACGTGGGGCTGTCGAGTAAATGAATCCCGGGGTCCTGAATCATTCCAGGGTGAGGAATCATTAGCGGGAACGTCTCGCTCATCTTGGGAGAACGAGGTCTGGTGAGGGGGTGTTTGGCGCACAAATTGAGCAGGGGATGCTTGCTGCCATGCGTTCGGGGGCTTGGGCTGGAAAGGACTACTTGGTAGACTCGAAGGGTTCTGTGGGCGCTGTTGATATTGGCCTTGTGCAAGCCTAGGCCCGGCGTTCGAGGAAGCGACATTCACCGACTGGAGGTAACTTGGTTGTTGTGGAGAATACGAGGCCTGCTGAGAGGTAGACGGTCCAGCTGTGGAATACAGGGGCGAACGTGGCGCCGCTTGTTGGGGATTTCCCAAAGGACCATTGGCATACAATAGGCCAGTGTTCATGGTAAGATCCCACCAACGCTAGCAGATCTTAGAGGACCTGAACCAGTAACGGTGCCTGTAGCTAACTCCCTTTCCCTCAGGAGTTTGAAGAACTCCTCTCGCTCTTGGCGCTGTCGTTCCTCACCAATGGCTGAACCACTGGCAGAGACATGGACAGAAACCGGACTAGCATCCACCAAGCTAGCTTGAGATGAGTCGTTCCCGTATCCTTGCGCAAGTGTATTGGAAAACGCCGGCGACGCATGAGCCGATGACGCTGTACCAGAATAGGCTGTGTCATTCGAGTGTGTATCGCCAGACGTGTGATGGTCAGAAACGCCGAACGAGCCTGCGGCCCCATGAAACTGGCGAGGTGAATTAAAGCTATGAGGCAAGGGATCCATGGGACTGGAATTAGGCGGCAAAAGAGACGATTCTCGGATATTGTCGACCGTACTGGAAGGCATTGGTGTTGGAAGATTGGGGGGGAGTGGGGGCGCAAGCTCCATGCCTCTAGAGAAGATTTGAAGTTCAAGGGAGGGGAGGAGCTTCTTTCTGTAGTCAGCTAATGGTTCGAACGCGTTAGGGTTCGTTTGGTCCCATAGGGGACGGTAGCGTTGTATTAGGAGATCGGGAGTAAAGTAATTTGACTCGAACCAAGTCTGCATGGTCGCGGCAGGGAACGGCCCTTCAGAACACAGTGAGCGAGGTGTACTTTTGGGGTTGAGACGAATAAGTGATACCCTGGATTTGTCCGGATGGATCCTTGTATCGCCATAATACCTCCTCGTTGCGGAATATGGGGACTCCAGGTGGCAATCCAATGTCTGCTGACTGACGAAGTATTGGATCAGGTTCGCTGCTTGGTGCAGGAAATCGAGAACCAAAACTTGCCCCACTTTGGGACTCTTCAGGATACGTATCTAAAGGATTGATTTCGTGGGTCTGAAATGAGTGTGGAGATTCCTCGAGGCGTTCGTCGTCAGGGTTGTTGGATAATGCATCGGCGGAAGATTCCGCCGGTAAGTCCTTGCCCCCAGGGTCTTTCTCATTGCTTTCAACGATGCCAGCATCGGCATCCTCCAAGGTTTCAGTCAATATCCTGGGCTTGTCGCTCACTTTCTTTTTTATCCAGCTATCCCCCAAAACTCCTTCGAATCCAGGTTTGGGTCTTGGTGATGGCAGGCTCGGGTTCCCTAGTAAGACGCCTCCGTTGCTGGAGCTAATGGAAAGCTGCCTCGGTCGATACAATGCGACTGGATGGTATCTGGAAATTGACATGAGGCAAATCAGACCTAGAAAGAGTTCATGGACACGGGAGATACGAACCACCGTTGTCATCTTTGCGACGCCTGCCCAGCGATGAAGCAATGTTACTACCACTTACAGGAGACCCCAATGTAGTGTTGCCATTATGTCCGAGGCGTCCGTCACGAGGACTTGCCATCCCGCCACCAAAAGCTCCCCGACCTCCACCGACGGAAGTGGAGATCGGTGTGGCGCCATGCGCTTGTGGATGACGACGCCCAGATAGCCCATGATTCGGATTATAAGTAGAGACATGGGAGGAATGTAATGGCTGGGAGAAAAGCTAGTACTGTCGATTGAGCTAGGTGGCATCGGATGGCAATGATGATGGGAACCCACCTTCTTCTCTTCTCCGGTCCATTCCTTAAGACTTATAGGTTCACTCCCAGCTTCTCGAACGACGCCTGGCCATCTTTCAACTTCAAGATTGAGAGCACCACGACCACCTCCGTCTCTCCAGACTTGAAGCATCTGTTCTTTAGAATATCGAAAAGGATGTGTTTCACTATCGGGCCTAGAGGAAACGTCACCAAAGGTGCCCCCAGGCGACGCACGGCCCGTTAGCAGAGATGAATACGTTGTTGGAGTATGCGGAAGGTGGGATGTAGGGTCCTTCCTCGCATTGTCCTCTTCTATAGCAGAGTCTGAATTTGAAACTGTTCCACTGAGGGCAGGGTTCGCAGCCACCCCTGATATAGAGGGTTGCCTGGATGTCTTTCGAGGCTTGAGCCATTCGGGAGCGAATTGAAGAGGTGCAGTAGAGCTCATTGGTAGCGGTGAAGCAACAATGGTTCGCGAGATTTCTGTACGGGGTGAGTGGTGTTATGGGAAAATATATAAGTACGCGCAGGATAGAATGCAAAATGGCGTGGACTGACGCGGAAGAGGCAAGAAGACTTGTTTTACTGAGAGTTTTCAGCACGCGTCGGAATAGTCCAGCCGCCGAGTTTGTATCCGAGATTTCAACCCTAGGCTCTGAAAGGGAACCTCCAAGCCAAGAAGGGGAATGATGAAGCAGACCGCCTAGCTAAACGCGTCAAAGCTGGTGTCTGCTAATCCCGGAAAACTCTATATCATTTATTAGGCGCTCAAAGAGGTGGGCCTTAGTAAAGTGCGGAAACAGCAATGGGCTACATCCTCACACGTACAAGAACCATGCATACTGCCTTGCCTCCCGAATCCCCCTTTCACTCACTCCACTTCACAGCATGCAATCACTGGATAGAAAAACATTCAGTCCCGCGTTATAATGCCATGTGCATAATCATGAATTTAAATCAGATTACGACACTCCCAAGCCGAGGTATTTTAGATACTGGTCGCATTTACTCCAGCTCCGCTGGAATTCCTGGTATTCCAGGAGTACATCCCAGGATGGATACTAAATGGTTCTCAGGGCCTCAATGTTCAGCACTACAGGATCTCAATTGAAGGCTATCGTTACAACATTAGGGTACGAGTGAATCCAGGACAATGCAGAAGCGAAGTGGGCCACAATTACAGAAAGACGCGGAGGGGCGCAGCAACGGACTCCACTGGGCAGTAGGGACACTTGACCCGTCTAACGAAACCTATTAGCCCCTCCATAGGGAACCTCCAGCGAGAGCACTTACCCCCCGTTCTTTGCCAGCCTGTTGATACTTTCTGTGGCTAGCACGTGACCACAGGTTAGCATCATGGGCGGATTGGCATCCGTCGCCTGCTCCTTTGAAACAGGGCAGGCGAATATTGAATGATAGCGGTTCTCTGGGGGAACAGGTATCTCGATCTGTGGCCAGGTGTTGAGTGGTATCCGGAAACACGCAAGGAAACATGGGGTGGACCCACTGGCAGCTCTTCTGTTGCACTCCACTCGCTCTTTTTGTCCTGCATCACCTTTTTCCCTTTTTCGATGCGAACGAGGGCGCCTCCTCCTCCAATATCGCCTACAATGCGGAGGGGAGGCTGTCGACTCATACGTAGCATAGCACAATATTCTGTCGCGAATTGAGACTCCAAGCTAGTGTGAACTGAAGGTGCTCCCAGATCAGCGTAAGGTGATTTAGCGAGTCGTTCCAGAGGAAGGAAAAGAACTGCATTCGTCAGTCGCGCGATGTCTAACGCGTGATCCGGGTACAGAGATGGAAAATGTCTTCGAGCATATGATAGGGCACGCCCAACGTCGGCTTCTTTGAGAAGTAAGGTCAAATACCGAGAGCGATGGAGATGGAACTCTAGAGGTGAAAAACGAGATCGCAGGAAGTCACGGTTCCACGAACACCACCTGAAGGTATAGCAAATCTGTCAGCACGGAAGTCTAGTGTTAAAGGCAGTCACATACTCTAGAGCAGGGTCTAGATCGTAACGGCGGAGGGCGTTGACTATTCGGTGCATATCGACGAACTGGTCCATGCTATTGGGCGTAGTGTCCACATGAGCTTCCTACAAAACACTTCAACGTAAGCTACAGCCAAGTGGGGACGAAGGAACGGTGATACGTGGATGAAAATATCCGCCACATTAAATTCTCCGGAACGGACGAAGTGCAGTGCAACCACCCGATCCAAGGCTGCGGAGGCTTGAGGGGAAGTAAACAAAGGAGGATACTTTGGCAAAGGATCTGGATATTTCTGGCACCATTGCAAGTATTGCATGAATTCAGCATCGAGGTGAACACTGCTGGGACATTTACTTTTTCCAAGGTTTTCCCTATTCGACCAAGAGAGTTGTACACTTCCTTTAGTCTCTCGTCGATATCCTTCTTTCTCCCATCAATGGCATTGGAAATCTGGGCACCCACAGTATTTGGGGATACCCCGGAATCGAGTTGTCGCTTCGCGTCGGTCAAAGAGGATAAAAGGGCATCAAGAGATGACGGAATCGAGGGAGATTTAACTTTGATGGAACTAAGGGCAGGTGTAGACGCATTGTGAAACAGGAATTCTAACTTGTCTAGTTCCTTGAGGATAGGGTCGCCCTCCTTGATGTTCATTTCCAAGTGCACACAGGTGGCAAAGTCCGAGCTTAGTAATTATTTGAGCAGCACGAATCTGAGGGCGCGTGAGGGCTGCACTCATACAGTACATCACTCTAAATTATAAATAGGACAAACTCTACTAAACAGAGTCTGTACCGTAGTCTGGGAACAACCTTTGCGACCAGTGTCTTCTGAATCTCCCAAATTCTAATCAGGAACCCCTCAAAGAACTTGTGCCCATCCTGTTTATCTCGCGTGCTGAATACTTTTCTATTTGAACCCAGGTCAGCGCGAAACTTTTGTCACACCCCAAGGCCCTAGTTGGCCAGTTAATGAGCCTTCAGAGTGCAACTTCAGTTGATACTGAATGGTCAGACGTTGGACTCGGCTCTACCTCCATGTCAGCACTTTTTCGTAGGTCAGACCCTCCTGCGGCCCGTGACAATCTACGTGCGGCCGCGATCGAATTTGTGGATAGTAAGTGCCCTCGCCGCTGCATTCCTCCAACAATGTACATATTCATTAGAGAAAATTGTCTCAGCCGGGTATCGTCCTCCAATTGTGGCGGAACAATCAGACGCAGACGCCGGTTGTCTTATGCTCTGGAAAGAAATTCATGGGATCTTGGGTGCTTAAAATCCCCCCTTCAACCCCCGCATCCGACGGCATGACCATGTTGGAATCCTCTCCAATGCTTTTATACATTGGTGGCCTAGCGATTTCACATCGTAAGTGCTACCAAGGAATAAGTGCATAAGGGCATCATTCAGCCCACTGTTCAGCTCTGGAAAGGCGTGCATTTAGGTTATAGGAATCTGCGGGATTGAGGATAATCGCGAATTTGCATCCGGCCAAGCCCTCCTGAGTAGAGAGATTGGGCCCGCAGTCAGAACGTTTGAATTCTGGAAACACGTTAGCGGTGGATCCACTGGATCTGGGCTATCTCCCCCACCCACTAGTCCCACCGCTCTTTCCACGCTTTCCGTTAGCCAAGCGGTACACTGTCCCTCATCTCCTGATCTGACTCCACCTTTAGGTCGAATCCATGGTCGAAATTAAGCAAGATTCCCCTGCTTTGTTGCCCAGTTTAAGGAGAGGGATCCCCGTGATGTGTATGAAGAATCGAAACATCGCTTGCTCTACTCCAAGAGTCGTGTGTATGTACATCCGACAGGTATGTTTGTATGCCTGTGTTCTCCCGGGCTTCAACTGATGCGGGCGCCTCCCACAGCTTACACTAGAGATAATGTCCCGGGATTCGTGGCTCTCGTGAAGCGGGTGGGTTCCAATGCATGTGTGTACAGTGCAATATGAACAGAGATCGTACACAGGAATCCATCAGCCCCACGTATCTCCTTGCTTGGATCCCTGAATCACTCCTTGACGGCCGTGAAGACTGGAACAAGTTCGTCAAAGTTGAAAGTGAACCCGCCCCAAGTAACGATGAAGATGATGACGGTACGTCAGTATGCGTAAACCCAATGCTGTAATGCTGTAGTCTTGACGCTTTACCCAGACATTGTTCTAATTGACCCGCCTTCCCCATACGGAGAATCTTATGCTTTTTCTGTTCCACTCACTTCTATTTACTCGTTGACTGTATCACCACCAACCTTGTCTTCATGGTGTGCGTCGTATTCAGTTCGGTATGGTATTTTCCTATTGATGCGACTCCATGCTTTAGATGGTTCGATTTCAATTAATCTCGTGAATGGTTCTACCCTCCCAACCCTATATTATCATGACGATGAGTCCCGATCCCTCCAAGCTGACCAACGTGCTTCTCCTGGTCCTACATGGGGAGGAGAGGCTCTCCTACAACGCCTCCGCACTTATTCTCATCTTCTCCGTTCAACTCTACAACCAGGACTCTTCCTTGTAGATCCAAGTCGTGCTGACATCGAGGCTCATTCGACGCCCATATTTGACGACACAGCAGTTGATATCATCTTCTCCCAATCTTCTTCTTCACCCATCCCACCTCTTCGTCGCCCGAACGCCTCCTCATCTCCTCCTCCACAGCGGTACCCACCTTCTGCGCCATTAATGGATACCACTGTGCTCTCCAGTCACCGCACGTCTGTGTTGCATCAGGGCCTTCCGTCTTCATCAATAGGAGGTGCGAAGGAGACCGCACGCCAAGCCATTCTCCAGTCCTTCTCTCACATTACTCGTGGTGCGCGCCACGCTGCGCAGAACATCCTATCGCATCCCCTGGCCAAGCCCATCGTGCCACACTTGCCCGAGCCTGTCAAGAGTCTCGTAAATGTGCAGGGTGAATGGACAAGTTGGGTTGAGAAAGGCGGTGTAGGCGAGTTCGAAAGCGCGCGTGTATATCTAGCTAAATGGGCAAGGGTATGGTATTTGTCTCTAGGCAGATTGATCCAGCGTTCCTTAACAAAGGTTGCTTCGTATAGATTGTTGCTGAGGAGGGTGAACGGGCCAGGCAGAGTGAGGCATATGCACTTGTCAAAGGGAACGGACGAGAAGGTGAAGAGACATCTGATTTGGGTGTGTTCGAACTCTTGGCTGTAAGTATCCGTTTCCAGTGGTCTCTTACATCTCTTCCGTTTCCATTTCGTTCTGACCGGGTTGATTTTGTGATTGATCTAGGCAAATGCGAATCTACCCGTCCCAAAACCGACGCGCGACCCACGGCATCCCATAGACGAGGCGACCTTCCAAGGCTGGTTTGATGCTGCCGGGAAGCCGAAGATCACATTCGAGCAGTTTCGTGGCGAAGTCTTCCGTCGGGTGAGTTTCTGAGTTTTCGCTTGGATGCTTGCCACATTATGGTAGGTTCCTAATCCTGGATCGGAACTAGGGCTTTACGACAGCGACACGTAGGAAGGCTTGGTCTTATCTACTCGAGGTCATTCCATGGGATGCCACTCACGCCGACCGCGACAAAGTTTGGGAAGCGCAACGGTCAGATGATACTTCTTGAACTGCGCAGAAAGTAATGCTCAGCTGTCTCATCTAATTCTCCATCTGGCCATTAGAGAGTCGTATTTTGACATAAAGCGTCAATGGGAAGGAGTTAATGACGTCCTGAATCGCGAGGATGTTGTAGAAGTCCGTCATCTCATTTCAATTTTGGGATTTGATCCCTTATCTCTTCTCAAATAGGAACGACATCGAATAGATGTCGACTGTAGACGAACAGATCGCACGCATCCTTTGTATGCGAATCTAGACCCGTCTCTGGCGGCAGCAGAAGAGAGCGCGCAGTCTCAGTCAAATGAGCACGTGGACCGACTGCAAGAGATCCTTCTGACCTATAACTTCTTCGAGAAGGAGCTTGGTATGTGGCGAGGCACGCCTGCTTATTTGTTCTCTCAGCTATCGCATTTCTGACAATTTCTCCACACTGGCTTGACCCGCTCTTTTGGTAGGCTATGTGCAGGGCATGTCGGATTTGTGTTCCCCTATATACGTAGTGTGCGGTGCGGACGAGGCTGCAACATTTTGGTGCTTCGTTTCGGTCATGGAACGAATGGTGAGTAATGAGTGATAGCACTTAACCTAACTCTTGTAGTGAATTGAGTTCCTTTGAAGAAACAAAACTTCCTGCGGGACCAAAGTGGGATGAAAAAGCAGTTAATAATGCTACAGCAGCTTGTTGCTGCCGATGGATCCGGAACTTTATCGACACTTTGAGAAGACCGACTCCCTCAACTTGTTCTTCTGCTTTAGGTTTGGTTCTGTTGCCTTTCCTGTTGCTTCGTGACTTACACCAATTTCTCGGGGGTCAGATGGGTTCTTATCGTTTTCAAACGTGAATTCCCGTTCGAGGACGTGCTGCGGCTTTGGGAAGTAAGTTGTAATGATGCTTTCCATGGCGTTATATTTCCAGGGTTTACGTGATATCTTAGGTCCTTTGGACCAATTATTATTCTGAGCGATTTATCCTCTTCGTGGCTTTGGCTGTGCTCGAATCACACCGAGATGTTATTTTGAGGTACCTGGTGGAGGTAAGGAATGTTTTATCTTTTACCAAGGTTGGGGAATTGAATATTGCGATTAGTTCGATGAGATCTTAAAGGTGAACACTTCACCAACCTTTCTTGTCTGGCCTTCTAATTAATCATTCCATTTTTCAAGTACTGCAATGAACTCTCGATGACAATCGAGCTTGACAGCACCCTGGCTCAAGCTGAAGTCCTCTTTCTTTCGTTTTTGCAAATTGTCGCGGATATCGACCGACGCCAGGCGGAACGGGATTCGGCATCCTCTCTTGGCGCCTTGAACAATTTGCGACGGCGTGCTGTCCTTGGTCGCGCGGCGAGTAACGCCTCATCACCTCGTTCTTCTACGGATGGGGCCGTTTCGGATGTCCCATTGCCTGTCATCAGTGATTATCTTCGAGAGCTACTGGACAGCCAACATTCTAGTAGGGTGGCAGCATAATCTACACCTTTATTACAGATACCAGACCCTCTTTCCCACTACCGTACACTCAACTAACCCATATGTATGTAGCCCCATGCATAGAATTTTGAAATGCGGCCTATTCAGGCGTATCGCGTGTTATACCCGTCGGCGTCTTGAAGTCGGGCGAGACACTTCATGATCACTTTCAGCTCCAACCACGTCCATTCCTTCCCACAGGTCCTCTTCATCATCATTTTCGCTCTCTCTAGTATCTTTCCCAAGGATCCCATTGTTATCATCTGCCTCGGGAAGAGGAGAGGCATATTCTTGATCCCATACCACGGCAGTTGGTGTGCTGTTCATGTATACCTTGACCACAGTCTCCCCCTTATTCGGCTTTGGTGCCTGTGATCCCGCTACGGCCGGCGGCCCATAGGCTGGATGAAGACGGAAGAAATGGTCAAGTGATGTGCTGGCGAGGTGTGTAGGTGTGATTGCTATCGAGTTCACCGCACCCGAGATAGCTGAGGGGGACCGTCGGTGCGATGAGTAGATGAAGACAACATACAAACTCGACGGAGGTACGACACTTACATCGGTAGCCGCAAAGGATCCTCCCGTTACGTGTATCGACAGAATACATGTTCGACTTGATATCTGATACGAACACCTCGCTGGGAGATACATAAACTAATAAATGATCTGGGTACACACGCGAGAAATATTTGATCAACCTACTGCTCGGCACATCCTTGCTGAACTTTCCGAACGCTCTGGAATTGGGTCCAATTCGCAACGGGCCGTCGGGCGGCGCGTGTATCGTATCTCCGTACTGAACCAAGGCGAGAGCCGGTAACAATATGATGGGAGGGATTATTGGACGATGAGGGTGATTGCGAGAGGAATGTAAGGGAGGAAACATGAACAGGTTGACGTAGGGAAAGGTTATCGTTAGGAAGCTAATTCATTGGGGGGTTGCACGATGCTGCCCGTCAGTCCATGAAGAGATACACGATCTTGTTTTAACGTACATTTTTAGCGCGCCATAGTTCTCCAGGAAACAGCACGTTGGAGCTCGGTTTTTTCCGCTTTTTTACAGAACCTTCAGTATCATTCGAGGGCGTTGCAACCGCCGGCTCTGCTAAAAATGCACGCTCAGCGTCCCATACGGATAAATCCACTTCATCCCCGCCATAGGCAAAAGAATCGTAACTGGGGCTGAGTTGAAAGTCGCATAACCGCATCGGGAGGGATGCTTTACTCGTCGCAGAATCCGTAGCGGAAAGTGGAAGCGTCGTTAATCTGAAGTGTCCGGCATTGGTGCATGTATACGCTCCCCTATAAAAGAATGAGACCAAATGAAGGGATTTAGATTCGTTGAACGGGCCTCTTACTTTCTGATAGACCAAGTCCGATATACGAGGTTCCTGCCCTCATTCGAGGTTCCTTCCATTCATAGAGCAACTTCATAGAATTACTATCTTCAATGGTATGGACCGAAGCAGAGCCATCTGCACGAACTACGGCCAGCTACATAGCACAATAAGATACGCAATCGTATTCTATTCAGAATGACGACCCACCAGCCTTTGGTCCCCAAGTTTGCGGAAAGCGAGCCTGTCTACAGCACGGGCTTTTGTAGGGGCCGTCGTATCGTCTAGGTTCGTGGGAGCAGGCACATCTTGATCAGGCTGAGTGGAGACCGTGAGGCTTTTGACAAAACCATCATCGTCGCCAGTGAAAAAACGAAATCGCATTGCAGAAATGGGAATTAGGTTTGCATCCGCCAATTCCATTTCCATCATGTCGACGTCGCGACGGCATACACCAAGCACAAGCAAAGATCAGATAGAGAAGGAGGCAACCAATTGGGAAGAGGGAGGGTGAGTAACCCGTGCAATCGATTTTCTACTCTGACACTGATGTCCTTGGTTTCTGCCAAGGCCGGATATCAATGAGGAAGATCAGGAGGATTATGATGAAATAGATCGTGACCAGTTCATGCCTCTCCCAAAGCTCCCCGATGTCGCCCCAAAGCTTCCAGACCCACTAGAACTGGTGGCAGATGAGTCGGACTCCCTGGTTGATACGATCGAAACCGTGTTTCTCTCTAAGTGAGTCCGAATCATCGACATATAAACGATGGCCTGTTCTGAAGCACCCATCTGCACCGAATGTAGTGCAGGAGGTGGCCCTTCGTCCAAAGTAGGCAGACGCGCAAGCAACGTCCTCAAGCTCAGCCAAGAGAATGACAGTCTCAAGGCCCAATTGAGGGAGTTAACCGAAAGGCTGGAGGCTGCAGAACGCAAGCGGGCTGCCCTTGCTAGCAAAACGGGCGCTGTGCCTCCCGATTCCGCCTCCAACCTCACCGCCAACGGAAGTGCTCGCCATCCTTTAGACGAAACGCCAAAACAGGCCGACGAAGCGGCGCCTCAACGACCAACAACTCGCATCTGACGCGACTGACTGCGTTGCGACACCACACTCTCTACGACATTCCTCCTTCATACCTGCCTGACCATTTTCGACATCGCGTGAGCCGTTCCTACACATCAGGGGCTTGTGATCTCTCCTGGTCCATACCATAATATCTATTCGTTCGTGGCATCGAATGTAAATCTCAGGCTTATTCGTATGACCCACCGCGCTTTTTTCGCGTTATCTAAGTGTTATACTGATCTCATGCCTCCGGGATCTCCGAAGGATGACAAAACAACTCGCTCGTTCTCAACAATACCAGATAGTAGTGCAGCGCCATTTGAGAGGGTTGAATCGTCTGTGAGATGTCTTGTTACTTTGACCGTGACGAGATGACAGACCCGTTGGCACGGTTTCGGTGTATGATAAAATTCATAGGTGACTGCAGTACCCAATCTTTTCTGTACCAGCACCGGCGTTTGTGTTGGGCAGAAATCCCCCCAATAACAAATGTACACAACTAGGTCCGCTCAATTCTTACATAAAAGTCACCAAAGTTTAGTGTGACTTCTCCTGTGCTTTTGACCAGACCAACCCTGAGCTATGTGAGCACAAAATCACCTGTACCCAGGCACCACTTTGCAAGAGACGCAAAACCTCATTCGCCTCCGTACTTTGTGATTTTCGACCCTTAGCACTGGATCAATGCAAATCGTGTGATTATGTTGGGTAAACAGTCACCAGGTGAAAAATGGTAAAGAAAACCCCCACTCAATTCTTAGGGTGTTTTTCGGAGGCAAGCTGTGCTCCAGGAACGACAAAAATGTCGGAAAAATCCGTATTATGTAATATACCATAATTTGGCGTTAAAATGGCTTCCCGTGTATAATTCTCGTGATAATAGGGTCTTTCACGATGGCAAAAACAAATGTCAAAACGGTACCAAAAACTACTCAAAGTAAATACAGTTGGTCTTCAAAACAGTGTCTTGAGGTTTGTTTCGAGCTCTATCGTGAAACACCCTAATGCATAATGATGTGTCTTGTGTCCAGAATCCTGTAGGATTTTGTGGTTCATAGCCATTTAGCTCATTTTACCCATTGCTTCCTGCCTTAGGTCATTCCAGCTCACTTCATGGTGTGTTTTTGTATCGAGTTATTGCCCATTTTCAGCCATTTTTGACCATTATTACCATCATTACTATAATAATGAAGGCCAAGTACATTGAGAAAAGTGCTACATTACATAATACGGATTTTTCCGACAAAGTCACATCGGATTTGAGCAGGCACAGGCGAAATTCATGTGATTTACCCCTCAAAATCCTATCAGCCATCGACACAACTTCGTCCGCCCACGCCTAGATCCGACCCTTATTTTTTATTCCACACGTATCAGAGACCGGCTCCGGTGATTATTATAAGTTTGGCGAAAACACTCGTGGCACTAGCCCTGATGTAGACAAGTATCCATGTCGTCGGTCCCTACAGTACGTCACGCAGGAGTGTCCAAGGCACACCACACGTAAAAACAAGTAGGTCAGACTTCTGTGGTTGCGTGATCGGTGATCAAAAAGGTTTTCCCCGTATCCGTAGGGTGAAATAGCGGACTTTTAGGCCAAAATCGGTCTACTTGCGGGCAAAGATTTCCCAAAATCAAAATCAGAGTTCCAACGGAGCTAACCGGGGTCCTCCCCCCGCTACCAGCGACCCGCGCGAGAGCAGCCAGAACGCGTATACACCGCTACTTACGGGACGATCCTGGGATGTGAGCATTTGGTAGGATTCTACGACAAACCTTCCGCTGTGCGGTGACTTCCCGCCGATACTAATGTTTACCTGGGCCTTGAAGTGGAGGAAGGTTGCTGGATATTCAGAGGATATATTTGGAGCAGGTGAGCGTCCCTGCAAACGGCGTGGTCTCTATAGATAGACGAGTGATTCATCGCCAAGCACGATCCTCTTCAACGTGGATGCACATGCTCATGTCATGCCTATAAGTCTAGGTCCCCGGTGCCACGATTCCACACCTTCGGTACCGATTTGTCATGATTTGTCAATTTTTTTTCATTCGCAGCTACAATATACATGAGGCGGGATCGAACAGACTTGTCAGTCCACCTCTGCGCTTATGCACAAGGTATGCCCATTGTTCGCCTTGGAGATTGTGGCTCAGATCCTTCATCCAAGACATGGTCCCCCCAGACGAGCGTGTTTCCTATCTCCAAGGCCATGATCGGCTCGGCGTTTTATGCCCCGACTCTGACGTACCCCAGCCAGAACAAGGCGGTGAGCCATATCTTCAAATTGGCCTATTTATCCCCCTCAATGTCCTGGAAGTTCCCCCCGTCCCCAATGAAGCAGGGCTATTGGAGACTATGAACGAATTGTCCGATTTCCGCACGGCCCACGACCACACTTTAACCCCAATAGACACACTTCCCCCCGAGGTGCTGCATTTAATATTCGCTCTTGCGTTCGAGTCTGCGTCCGAGTCCATAGGGACATCTCGCCGTATTTCCCAGGTGTCTCGACTCTGGAGAGACGTCGCTATCCGGCAAAGCGAGCTTTGGCGTTGTATATCCCCCTCCTGCGATCAATGCATCGACCTTTGGATCTCCCGGAGCAATTCCCTTCCTCTCTCATTAGTGTTCGGTTCTGTACATCCAAGTCGCTTTTATCACCTCCTCGATAGACGCCCCGATATTCTCCCTAGAGTCCGACGCATCGTAATTCGATGGCACTCCCACTTCGAATCTCGTCGTTTCGTTGATATCCAGTTCCCCACCCTTGAATCTGTCACCTTAATCGGATTCTCTAGTTGCTTTGTCTCAGAACACGGCCCTCCCGACCCATATTTTGAGCAACTTCTGCTACGTATGCCTCGATTGCGCAGGTTGAACCTTGACGGCATGGGTCCCATTCGAAGCGCTTCCATCGCTTCAGCTCTTACTGAACTGCACTTTAGCTGCAGTTTCATGACACCTTCGAGCTGGAATTTTCTCACTGATCTACAACACTTGCATACCTTGGTGGTTTCGCGTGTTACCACGGGTGCATCTGCCGCATCGATTGCATCTGGGTGGAAATTGCCCTCTCTTCGGATCCTCCAGCTCGAGGCCTGTGACCCAGAGACACTTAATCTTTTCTCTCGCCAGATCATCTCCCCTAATCTTCACGACCTGCGAGTTCTCTCTTATAGTCAGTGCGACTTGAGCCGTCGGAATGTAGAGATCCCTTTCCTTTGCCCGCTGACCATCCGCCAGCTTGTGCGCTCTTCCATCATTTCTCCTCCCTATGGTTGCACTTACCTTGCCGTGTCAATTTTTGCAGCTCAAATGCTCACGAAAACTCAAGAAACTCACACTCAATGTGTCCCTGCGTATACTCGACGGTCTCATCGCAGGATCACTGACCGGCCCCTTTCCCTCCACGTTTCTAACCCCTGCGGCGGCGGATCTCGACGAAGTCCGAATCGCACTCACAGACCCTACCTTTTCGGATAGCTTCCCTATTTCATCCGCCGACACCGAAATGGCCTTGACCTTTATTCTATCGTATGTCAGATTTCGAGGGTTTCCCCTACCATTTGAGCGTTCGGGGAATACAGTAGTGTCGAGAGCAGGGGAACCTGGCCAGAATCTTCGAGTTATATCCATAACGGGTCCTTCCTGGATTGCAGAAGGGCTCTCGAGCACTTGGGCGCGATCACCCCCCGTCCTCTCCCGCCCTCGTCTCGACGTATAATGGTGCTTTATCTCGTGGCTTCCTGTAGCGCTGTGTTGATTGGGTTGGAAATCCTCAGGCAGGCTCTCCCAATCACTTCAAACGGCCATGCGCCACCGAATGAGAAACCGTGGTGTCTTGGCTCCTTTATGGGCGGCCTCTGGTCTGGTACCGCCTTCCGCACTTTTTGGCCGGAATCTCGTAATTCGTCTTATACTCGCCATTACATAATGGATGAAACATTCACATTAACCCGGGGGTGTTACTTGGAGCCCTTGCCCTTGGGGGCAAAGGCTAGCCAAAAATGCTTCAAATCATTCTGGGTATCAAGGGACCGCAATGCCGATCGTTGTCAGCCTCATTCGTTCCTTGGAATTTGGAGGGCAACCACCAAGGGCGGTCGCGGTTATTAGAGAATTGCATTGCTTGTTCAGGCACCAATAAACCTGGGGAGATGAAAATTGCGGGGATGAAAACAGTCTAGACTCGGATCTTTGCGGTAATGTTATCTATGGCCCGCCTTAAATTACTCGTAAAAATTCAGTCATTTACGTGGGCCCCTTTAGCGCTTGACCGACAATACCAACATACTCCCATAGGTTCATATTAATTAAATCTAATTTCTGGAACTCCCGATCTGAAGTAATAAGGGGCGCGTTTCCGGGGGCCAGAAATAAGTCACTGTGATGGTACGGCGGTCGAAATAGGCCAGCCAATAATATTGGGGCACTACGTACTGTGGGTCCCTGCCCTGTGGGTGGGATTTATTGTAGGATATAGATCAAAGTGACCAATGATTGCAATAAGTTGCAGGAATTTTTATAGTATCTGAAGCTGATTTACTCCCTGACCTCGATGCTGTCGGAACTTGATAAGCCAGTTGTTCCCATGCTCCCATCAGGCGAGTCTACACCATTCGTCCGAGTGTTTCGCACTACGACTTCATCCGGTACAGCTCCTCTGAATCCTTGCCAGCAGTTCGCTCGTCTCGCTCATCGCATCCGCACACCGCGCACAGCCGCGAATTTTTTATTGCATAAAACACTGCGTTGGTTGATGCTGGGTTGCATAGTGTAGTCTTATTCAGCCTCCACGCTTCGTAGTTACCTAAGTAGGTTCCGTAGAAGTTGACATTCAGCTTTCCCAGGCGTTGCCAAGTGCACTCCGCGCTCCGCGCAACGCGCCCGTAACACCTGGCCGAGTAAGCTCAGCCAACTGGAACACGAACGTGAATCTCTCATGCACTAGCTTCAGACAAGCTATCCGAAGGATTGCTAGCACTGCGAGATTCTAAGTGGGGCTACAAAGCGATTATAGTCATCCAAATTAGTGAATTTGTATCCCTGTTTTCTGCCTGAGGCCTAGCAGGACCCCTTTTGAATAGCGCTCGTGACGAATAAATCATGTGTTTGGATGGTATATTCTACTCTTAGCAACATTCCATAATGTCTGGAGTTTGCCGGAAGATTCCATCACCGGAAGTTACCAAATAAGGGTGGGCAGTGCAGTCATGTGATTGATTTGGTATTAACGAACAATTCAATCAGTTATATAGGAGCGCTATTCAAAGGGGTCTTAGCCTCTATATAGAGGCTGGTTGAGGACCTGTCTAGTTTTCTGCCTGAGGCCAGGATCTACGGATCTTGGATGACCTACGGATTTTGTCTGATCCCCATCCTCGGCTGGAGGGGATCCGAACCGCAGAGATCTGATCCCAACATCGCAAACGATATTATCATTGCTTGTCGATGTATAAGAGTGAGTAGGCCTCAACAACTTCTCCGCAGCCTTCCTCATGTTCTCCATTTTCCGCACATTGTTCTTCCTTGGGGCTTTGTCCTATGCTGCTTGCTCGCCGCTATCTATGATATCTAGAACACCCCGTTCTGCGCCCCTTCCCCCCCCGGAATTTGAGCTCGTCTTCATCTGCAACCTCTTCTTCGATATTCCCAGTGATTTCTCCATTGTTACACCTAAGTGGACTCGTGTCACCCTCCCAATTACCGGGTAAGCAGACAGTATAGAGCCTCTATTCTATTTGGTCTCCAACACACGCATGGTTTTCATCGGGTTCTAGGGGGAACTGGACAACTCCAGAGGGTAAGTTGATCGCAACTGTCGTTCCTGGCATAGGGGGAGAGGTGTGTCGGGATGTCCGATGTTCTATGAATAATTAACTGAAAGATTATCAGTGGGGTAAGGTCGACGCCAGTGGAACACTCTTCGTGGGTATGTACACCCTCGCGTCCTCTATTTTTCCTTTTTCCGTGCTTAATTAACGTAACGCTGGTGAAGATTCGGTTTACTTCGTCCAGTTTGTCCATGACAAGAAATACGCGTATTCGTACCTAGACGGATACGGCGTGCCTAGTATATCCGATAACGGTCGAGCGTGAGCCTCTTTTTCCTTCCCCTAACACCCCCCGAATATCCGCTCGTCTTTCTGTTTCAAAAGCGAAAAATGGTTCACTTACAATCGCATTTTCTTGTTCTTCATTTCCAAAACCAGAATCATCGAGACCGACTCACCGAAGTACGCGGGCCTCAACAATATCACGTTCTTTGCTCCCGGGATATTGACAGAGGGACTGCTCGTTTCTCCACACTGGGCACCGGTAAACAACCTGGTACATTGTTCTAATCACGGTGTCCATTTACCAATGCTCATATTCTTGCCTTGGAATAGGGTTGAGATACTCGCAAGGGGACAGACCGCCTATTTCTTCTTCGTAAATTGTCTCTTCATCATGAATTGCAGACTACAATGTACATATCTGGATGACCCGCCCTGAATGGCTTAGACGAGATTCAATTCCCTCTATAGTAACCTTCCCTGAAAAAAAGACACTTTCTCGATACCAAGCCGTTTCTACCGATTGCCTCCTCAGAGTGCTGGTGAAGATTTAGAGTCCGATCATAGACCATCGCTATTAATATTCTTGCGTTGAAGAAATACTGGAGTGAGGGGGGGCGGGGGCGAGAATGGGGTGACGTAGACTTCGGAACATCCATCGATAATTGTAAGAATTGTAAGCTAAGGTTGAATCGGACCGGGATAGGGTTGAAAAGGAGAGAGCCAACGCTCGATCTTCCACAGACCTATGGGGCTGAGAACGCACGCCGTAGGCGAGGGCTGTGTCTTATCTGTATCACGCATCCAAAGCAAATATTCCAAATTTGGTACGATGTGCCCCTAGGAAATGGAGCAGGTGACGGGCTGTAGCACGAGCCCCCGATATGGCTATATATTCCAGCAACCAGGTAGATTTTCTGCACAAAAATTCAAAATAGGTGTCAGAGGGCCCACATGCTGAGATAAGAAATGATCTACAGAGTTCGTCGTGGGGCAA
The DNA here is from genome assembly GCA_014904985.1 of Hydnum rufescens UP504. NCBI lineage: Eukaryota > Fungi > Basidiomycota > Agaricomycetes > Cantharellales > Hydnaceae > Hydnum > Hydnum rufescens. The sequence continues at coordinate 162,762 of MU129017.1, read as the reverse complement.
TCTCCACGGACCCGCGGAGAGTATTCAAGATTTCGAGCTTTTGCGGCAATCGGTAGAAACGGCTTGCTGTCGAGAGAAAGAATATCTTTTCAGGAAACGTTAAGGGAAATTAGATTTTGTAGCCTAAGCCAGTACGATATTCAGGACGGATCATCCACATATCTACATCGCTGTCTACAATTCACGACGAAGAGGAGGTCCGTGCCCTTGGAAGTATCTCAACCCTACTCAAAGGCCAAGAATATAAGCATTGGTAAATGGACACCGTGATTGGAACAATGTACCAATTTATCGAGCGATGCCCAGTGCGGAGAAACGAGCACATTTCCCGAAAAGATTCCGGGAGAAAAGAACGTGACGTTGTTTAGGGACGAGTGCCGTAGCGTGTCGGTCTCCACGACTCTGGTGTCGGACATCAAGAACAAGAAATGCGATTGTAAATGAACCATTCAACCCTTCCGATTTTGAAACAGGGAGACGAGTGAAATATCCGGGGTGTTAGAGGAAGAAAAAGAGGCTCACGTTCGACCGTCATCAGACTTTGCAGGCACTCCAAATCCGCCCAACCGCACGTATGCGTATTTCTTGTCATGAACGAACTGGACGTAGTAATCGGCATCTGACCCAGCGCCACGTTAATTAAACACGGGAAAAGGGGAAGTAGACGAGGCGAGGATGAGCATACCCAGGGTGAGTGTTCCAGTGCTGTCGACAGTTCCCCACTTATAATCTTTCAGTTAATCAATCATAGGTCGTTGGACATCGTGACACACCTCTCCTCCTATTCCAGGAACGACATTCGCAATCAACGTACCGTCTATATCTGTCCAGTTCCCCCTAAAGCCAGATGAAAATCATGCGTGTGTTGGAGACCAAATAGAATAGACGCTTTATATTGTTTGCTTACCCGAGAATGGAGAGGGTGACACGAGTGTACTGAGGTCTAACAATGCTGAAATCATGGGCGACGCCCAATACGAGGTTGCAGGTGAAGACGAGCTTAAATTGGGGGGCAGGAGGTGCCGCATTGTGGGTTGTTTTATGTACCACCGAGCAAGCAGCATAAGAGGACGCCCCAAGGAAGAGCAACGCGTGGAGAATGGAGAACATGAGGAAGGTTGCGGAGAAGCTGTTGAGGCCTCCTCACTCTTATACGTTGACAAGTCAATGACCAGAACACGGATCAAGCTGAACCCCCCAGTGGCTGATTAATGTTCTTATGGCATCCAAATCGTCCAACGCACTTCCTCTTGGTGAAAGTGCGAGAGTTCTCTTAATGATTCTTGCAGAATTTTTGGAACTGGGGTCGGGGCGGGTCATGTGATGAAACTCCGTATGTACATAGCCTTGCTCTGAATATTGCGGCTTTGTCACCGTTCACGATTTCTAGGGTCGCGTAGCGCCACAACACGGAGCTTTATTACTATGCCTTAGCAAGAATTTGGGCCATGTTGTAATGAAGCGCGGTTACAGTATGGCACTGATCAATGGCTCGCTTCAATTTCACGCGATCGGCACGTGACGGTTGGTGCAACATCCCCGACTCTTACGTAAGTAAGAGAGGGTTTTAGCTTCGTCCTCACGTGACTTGAAGAATCTCCTTATTTGGCAAATTTTTCCATGGCTGTGCTTCCATGGTAGTGTTGCCGCGACTCGGCTCCGCTTGGCTTCTGCTCAACTTTCTTCAACTTCTGGTGGTTTCTGTCAGCTTCAGCTTTGAACCCGAGAGTTGAGCCCAAGTGCAGTTGGTAGAGTTGACTCAAGTCAACTTGGGTTGGTCCAACACTGATAACCTTGCTAGTTCTCATTGTCACTAGTTGTCACTAGAACTGATACCATATGCTCCAAAATTTGTAGCACTTCTGTCAGATCAGAGTGGAAACAGGGTGGAAATGCAAATAAGGGTAAATTTTCTGACAGGGGGGGGTCTGGAGACCACCCCACTTTTAATTACCAGCACTGCATTGGATGACTGATTGACATTACAATGACTGTATTATTCAATAGATGACAGCTATTACATAATGGGATGATGCTCCCTCTAGCACTGCATCTACCACCAATGACTGCACCATCTGGCCAGACATGAGGCTTTTAGCTTGATCACTGTGTACCCTCTCACATGTCTTCTGGTAATGTCCCAACTCTCCACACCTCAAGCAGTGAGTCTTCCTTCACTTGCATGGGCTTCTTGTTGAGGTAGTGGATGCACCATTGTCAATTTCATTGGGAATGGCTTTCCTCTGCGACAGTAGAGTGCTGTTTACACCTATCTTTCATTTCTGCAAGCCTCTTGAACCCCCAGTGGGTCCCTCAAGCACTGAAGACTTGATCCTGGTGGATTGTGGTCATCCCTTTGAGCAGATGCACTTAGGGTCTTTCAGAATGTTGGCCCCAGAATCAGAGGAAGTGTCAACACTGTTATGAGAATATGAGAGTGTACCCACAGTGTTTACATTATGGGCTGACACGATAGCCTCAATCTTTTCTAGTAGAACACTGAGCTCTCATTGTGACTTAACATGCTTGAATTTGTGCTTCATTGCTGACTGGATTTCATGGTGGATGAGTTTGGGGGGCAAAGGAGTGTCATGGGATGCTGGTATAGAGGTACATTCTTGATGTTGCATAGGTGAAGGACAGTTTGATGGTACCAGCAAGCCAGATATTGTGCCTTTGAGGGAGACTGGCTCCATCTCAGATGTACCAAGATCTTGATTTTGGTACCATCTGGTAGGAGTATGATGCATTAGTACAGATGATCTTGAGATTATGACAAGCATACCATCAGTTGTACAGATTAAGATGGAATGCAACTGCATCCAGTGTTGCTCAAAGCATTGCAAAAAAATGTTGACATGGGATACTGACATTGATATGCATCATACAATTGCACAGTGTACAACCACAATCAGCAATTGCTATGTAATGGACTGAATTTTGTGATGGGTTGTACATTGTGATGCAATACAGCTGAGTAATGGGCCCCAGTCACTCAGTAGTGAGTTGTATCAGGCAATGGGTTGAGACATGAAGGGTATCATCATCAAAAGTATTGATCATCTATTAGGGGTGTTCATGCTGGCGAAAGTGGAGTAAAAGTGAAAAATGAAAGAGTGAAGCAAAAGTGGGAAAGGCTTGGCAAAAGTGAAGCAAAAGTGCCACTTTTGCTCAATTCTGTGAAATGGCTCTAGAGGTTGCACAAATTCCAAAAGTCACATTTTCAACCTTACTTTTGATCTTAGTTTTGTTATTCTGTGTGAACACCCTTTGGAAAAAGCAAAAGTCACATAAAAGTGAAGCAGAAGTTGAGGCCAAAAGTCCCTCCACTTTTGTGGCACTTTTGTCTCACTTTCAGTTTAACTTCTGCCATCATGAACACCCCTATTATAATACTGACTCTTAAGGTTGGTAGTATTAGTATGTTTCTGGTGTCATGGTATATGAGCCTTACCCAATTACACAGGCCCTCTGGTAATGCATTGGGATTGATGGCATAGAACATAGAAAGGCACAATTGATCATATGTCTTGTGGAGGGCATATGGTTCAGTGTGTTTATGTAGGAGTTCAAGTGGTTGCTTGAAGAGGCTCTCAATCTGTGAGTGATGAACAACATGTTTGTTCTGGCCAGATTTGAAATTGAGTGGAGTATCATTGGCATTGCAAATATGATAGACTTACATCACATTCTTTCATCTTATTGTCCTCATTCTGTTGTTCAGTGCAGTCCAGCAGCTTCCCAACAAGCTCACTCATTGATGTCTTTGAGTTCCCAACAAGTCTGTTGATTTGGTTCTCACCTTCAATTCAGCCATTGGTTCACACCCCACACATGAAGTGGGACATGACATAAGCCCAAGCCCAATGCTCTTGAGTTGGCCAGGGCTTGCCATTAAGGTATTCTTGGGCAAGAGGGTATATGTCCATCAGTTCAGCCCATCCAACTTTGAAGGCACTGGGTGAGATTGAATAATAAACTTGCCAGGACACAGTAAAGAAGATGTCAAAGGGGGATCCAAGGATTCTCCTAAGGTGCTTGACAATATTTCCACTGATGTGATGAATGCACAAGCCATGCCATACAGGAAACTCTGCAACTGCTTTGTCCAGCCCATGATCATGATCAGATATGTATGATCAGCCAGGCAGTGCAGGTAAAAGAGAGAAAAGTTTATTGAGCACCCACTTGTGACTCTCATACCCCTCAGAGTCATGGAGGGCATAGCCAATGTTTTGTGACTTAGCAAACTTGATGATAATCCATATATTGAGGGGGAAGTTGTATTAATTATGACCAAGAGTGATATCATTGATGATAACATCACCAAATCACTGTGCAAGGTCCACCTGTTCCAGTGACATAAAGTACAGGCACTTGAGCTCACATGTGATGGGATCTGTATCTACATGAACAATCCATTGTGGATCTAGTGATTTGAGCTCCATTAGCCTCTTTGTAAGAACAGCTATATCACCCCCAAGAGCCTTCATGTCTTGTTCAGGATTGTTTCAGCAGTTTTGGATTAGATTTGAGACCTGGCAGTTGTTGAGCAGGTGATCAGGGAACTCCAATTTGAGCAGGGACTGTAATGCTGCTCATGGCATAGGTATGATGCCCTCAACTTCTTTAACCCATACCTTCTGTGCTGCTGATGGAGGCAGGTACACTGGGAGGCCCTCTTTATGGGGAAGCAGGTGATTATGATCAAGAATAACAGTGGTGAGGCTGTAGTGACCACTGGCCTGGCAACATATGTTGACTTTTGTGCCACAGTCACATTTCTTTGTTTGTCCTTCTCAGTGCTCACTCAGGTTGACAAGGAGGCTGTGTTTGGCTTTCTTCTTTGGTCCATGACAACATTTTAAACAGAGGTGAAGGAGTTCACCTATTTTCAGTGGCCATAATCTTAGTTAAGTGGTTTGCTTGCAATATCAAGCACAAGTATGACAATACCAGTGATTTTGTTCCTCTCAGACTGATCCTGAACAAGACAGTGGCCACGCAGTGCCTCTGCTTCCTGGCAGAATGACTCAGCTTCTTTGATGGTATCAAATATATGGCCTACTGCAGGAGTATCCAGATTAACCAGTAAATCAAGAGTACATTGTGGAAGATAAAAACATCCAGTATCAGTGTTAATTCAGTAGTATCCAAATTGAACTTAACATGATGAGGCAATCCTGGTGGGGGTTCCAGACTGGGCTTACAGTTGTGACTGTCACTGGTTAGGATATGAGTTGTCTCACAAGTTGGGTTGAAGAAGGGTTTGAGAGTTAGACTGAGTCGGGGACCATATCCTTGGGGTAAACCATGATGTAGTTAGCAGGTCAGGGTTAGCTATGTGACCACTCAGTGCAGAGACCATAGTGTACTGTTTCAGTACACTGCAGATGGCAGTCTGAATGAGGGGCAAGAAAAGAATACATTTCGGGTCTTTCTGTGGCTAGCTATACAAGTCAATTATGTAAATGTAGACAAATATAGCTATAACTGGGGCAGCACCAAACTCCAGTGGAGAAGCTTTCCACTGGGTTGGTTTGAGAAGGAGAAAAGAGAAGAAAAGTCAGTAGGAGGAGAGAGGTACATTGTATGTACATAAGTAGAATGGTAGTAAGGCCAGGTGCCCACTGGACTCATACACTACTAACAATGCCCCCCAGTCTGGCAGGATGATGGCCTTATCGTCAGGAGGGGTACCCCCATTGATTGTTCAAGTATGAGTCTTCATTGCTGTCATATGAGCTTCAATGTTGGTCCCTGCATACCTCTGAGCATATGGCCCATCTCTGGGCTCCACTAGATCCTGCGTGCACCATTTCTAATTCTGCTCTGTCATGGGGGTGGAGTCAGTCTGGTCTAGGGGCAAATGAGCCTAGTTGGATTATGGGTGCTTCTTTCCAGGAGCTGTCAGCAGCATTTACAAAGGGTACATGACCCACTACTTGGGGGTGGGGGGGCAGGAGGGTTTGGTGTACTGGCGTGGGGTCCATCTGGCTGGGTCTGGCTGGATAGTACCTGTATATGGCCGTGACAGAGGGTCTCATCAGTTTTCGATCTCCTTGTACAATGATTCTTGAGGATAGGCTCAGCAGTCTGGTGAGTGCAGCAGTCTGGTCATGCCAGATCTTTGTGAGGTTTCCTCAGGTCAGTAGGAGGTTTCCTCCCTGGGTCACCAGTGTCTGTCATCCTCCAGTATCCCTGGAACACAGTTGGATCCTGTATGGGGGTCCCTTTGTTGGTCCTGTGGCATTGTATGTGGTATGTAAGTGGGGCAAGTTGACACCGGTTCAGAATACATGACTGTGGTCAGAGATGACAATGTGGGCAGTTGGTCCCACCAGTTGTCTGTGTCTGTGCCACTCCTTGAAGTGTTTTCAGCAGTCTCCATGGTAGGGATCTCATCCCCCCAAGTTGGTGAGGACATGGGTATGTTGAATTGTGAGATGCTGGGCTCCATGGTGTCCTTGTTCAGGGGTGGTCTGGTGTTTACAACTTGTTGTTTGGTGGCCATCATGAAGGTTCCATCCAGTCAGTAGTATGTGGCCAAGTACAGGTGTTTGGTCATGTTATCTAGCATGTTGAAGTTGTTGGGGTGGGGAGGGGGACCTGGAAATATGTCTTCCCATTTGTAAGTCTCCCAATCATTCTCCCCTGGGAATGGGGGAGTGTCTCCTTCAAAGGGGTCACAGAGGATGAGCAGTTCCTGTAGTCTGGCTTTGTCGGTTGCAAAATAACCATTTTGCAGCAGTACAAGTTGGGATTCTGGTAAAGCTTCCATCATGTGAATGGTATGGCTGGAATCTGCAAATGCATGAAGCCTGTAGGCATGTAACTGCTTCCAAAGTAAGGAGTCTGTGGTTTTGTTGGCCAGTTTGTCCCATACAAAACCAACTGGTGTGCTCAAATACCACAGGACAGTAGCCATGTCCTCCAGGCTTTTTATGGTGGATGGGAGCTGATGAACAATTGGTGGGCGATGATGTAGTTAGAGTAAGCCAATAGTACTGCAATCACTTGTGTGATCTGGAGGTATCTAGTGTGAAGGGCATTGCTACAATACCAAGGCTTGAATAGGTTTTTGAACCTGGGGCAATCTGGAGCATCAATCCTATAGCAGATGTCCCTGATGAAAGCAGGAATCAGGAATTTGGAGTTCCATTTGTTTTCCTCTGCTCAGCTCCAGGTGTAATCCCAGGAGGACCATAGAGCCTCTAGACATTCCTTTTTTGATGACAGATTGTTTGTTTTCATCTCATACTTTGCAGATCAGCTGTAGGAAGGTGGGCACAAATGCTGTGAGTAGGCTAAGGGGCTGCGCAGAGGTGACTAGTTTGAAAGAAGGCCATTGACCAAGGATGTCCAATATGCCCATATGTCTGGTTCAAGTAAGTCATGCCATCAGCAGTGTCAGGACAGCATGATATGCTTTGTAGAAGGTGTAGCCATATCATGGCTCCCCCATATTGCATGCTGGGCTGCTGTTCTGGAAGTCAGTGCAGGACCTCATGTGTGGTTTGGAGAACAATGTGGGGCCCTCAAACCTGGCTATCACTGTAAGTAGGGCTGACAAGGTCTCAGGGTCCAGGGCAATACTGGTGGCCATACAATCCTTAAATTCTTTTATGACTTCTGGGGTGTTATGTAGGTCATGGCTTGACTGCCATGAATCATGCTCCAGCCCATAGCCAAGCCAATGAACCAGGTATTCTACAACCCTTTTTTTCTTATTGTACCTAGAGTCCATAATCCTTTCCACCTCATACTCTTTGGAGGCTTTTAAATTGTCCCAAGGATTTGGCATCCTGGGTCAGTCTTTATCCTGAGATCTTCAGTATAGGCTGAGGTGTTCTAGGTTGATGACATTATGCATTGGCATTGAGTCCGGGAGTCATATCCTATAGGTAGTGGGACTGAGGACTTCAGTGATCTCAAATGGGCTGATTCTTCATTGCATAAGCTTGTGTCTGGTACCCCTGATGTCCATGAGTTCCAATGAATGGGGGTTTAGTAACACCTCATCACCTACTTTATAAAGGATGGCTCTTTGCTTTTTATTGTATTGATATGCTTGAGAGTCAGTGGCTCAGATAATGGCATTGCAGGCCAGGTCCCTTCAAACATAAAGGGCATTTATACATTTGTCTGCTAACAGGCTGTCCATGAGTATTGGTCCTGCCAATTCCTGTAGCAAATGTAGGGGAGTTTGGGGCATATACCCCAACAACAAGGAGGCAGGTGACATCTGTGTGGCCAAGTGCATGGCCCTGTTGTAAGTGGATGCCAATACATCCAACCAGTTGGTCCAATCAGAGCAGTCTGCATTTATGTAGCACTGTATCATGGTCTTGAGGTGTTGGTTCATCACCTTGGTTTGGCCATCAGTCTGAGGGTGATGTGAGGTGGACATCGCCAGTCATGTGTCAAAGTAATCTGCTAGAGAATGCCAGAAGTTGCTTATAAAGTGTGGATTGCAGTTGCTCATGATCCATGATGATAGGCCAAAATACTTGTATACCTCCCTATGTAGTAATGTGGCTGTTCTATCTGCAGTTACATGGGTGGTGGTGGAAACAAAAATGCCATACTTCATGAGCTTGTCCACAACAACTAATATTGCATCATGCTCTCCCAACTTGGGCAACCCCATTATGAAGTCCATGCTGATGACTTTGAATGGTAATGTGGGCACATCGATTGGTCAGAGGTAGCCCTTGGGTCCCAATCGGTCATGTTTAGTCTTCTGACAAATGTCACAAGTTTTTCAGTAATGTAGGACATCCTTTCACATGGACTTCCAGTAGAATCCTTGGTGAAGTATTTCCAATGTTTTCCCCCACCAGCTGTGAGTGGACTTGTGGGGGGCATCATGGGCCTCCTTGACAAGGGTGAGTTGCTCCTTCAAGGGTACGCATAACCTGGATCGGCCATCTGAGTCCTTAAAAAGTAGGAGTCCATTATCACCCCTGGTGAATTGGTGGAAATGTTTGAGTTCAGCTTTCCATCCTTGTGGGGTCTGGAGGGCCAAGTCAACTTTCATTCTGGTCCAGATGGCCTTGGACTCTGGGTTGCTGGTGTATCCCTCCTGGAAATGGCAAATCATATTGGTCAATATAGACAAGTTTAGTCCTGGTGGTGGTCTTTCTAGACTTTGGACCTCTGTGGTTGTGTCCAGGACACTGGGGGAAACTGTTGTTGGCAGGTTGTTGGTGACCTGTGAGTCATTTGGTATGACTGTTTGAGTTTGTGTAAGTATGAATGTGGCCCTTCCCATGCTGGGGGAATGTTGAGTGAGACTTAAACTACTCATTTGATCATTCTCATTCATGACCAGTTTAGGGAGATCTTGATCCTTGGGTGACAGTACTTCAGGGGTTAGTGGGAGTCTGGACAGGGGGTCCACATTGGAATGGATACAGCCCAGTTGATGTACTATAGTCATCCCTGGGAAGGCTGCAAATACTGCTCCCCATGCACTGAGATGCTGGTTGGCATTTTCATAGGTTTTTGCCCATTGCAAGGCTGCATGGTCTGTCACAAGAAGGATTTGCTCCCCCTCTATAAAGGGCAGGAACTGTATTAGGCTATCTTTAGCTGCTAGGGCCTCCCTTTCCATGGCAGAGTACCGGGTTTCAGTGGGTTTGCAAGTATGACTCCAATAGGCAATAACCCTCTCCACTTGGACAGTAGTTTCTTCAAATGATTTTGCCCAGGACCCTGGCGCCAGGTAGTCATTGTGGGTCTCTGAGAGTTTTATGGTCAGATTGGGTACTGGATCTCCCTCTTTATATGCCTTATAAAGATGTTTGTAGGTTTTGGTCTCATGTAGGTCACAATTAATATGGGCTGGATCTGTTGCAAGGCTCTGGCAAGGGTCATGTCAGAGGTGTCTGTGTATAGCCTGTAGCCCTGGCCATGTATGGGGTGACCTCGGACTGGTGCTGATGTTAACACTCATTTCATCATTTCATAGGCCTCCTCATGCTCAGCCTTCCAAATACAGGGTGTGCCCTTTTGTAATAAAATGAACAATGGCACTGCTATTCCTGAAAAACAGGGTATATATGCAGTGAAATAGATGGCCATGCCAAGAAGGTTTCCAGGTCTTTACAGTGATGAGGAGTGGCCAGGGTCACAACAGCCTGTATCTTTTCTGGATTGGTGGACAGGCCAGGTGTGACACCTTTTGTCCTAGAAGTTGTATACTTTGATACCCCACATGGCATTTGTGGGGCACCAATGTAATACCTGACTTCTTAATGGCCTCAAGGACTGTACTAATATGGTCGAGGTGCTCATTGAAGGTTTTGAGTAGACCACGATATTGTTGATGTATACCAGCATGAATATCCACAGGTAAGGGGCTAGGATTTCCTGCATGACACATTGGAAAATTGGGGGGCCATTCCTCCATCTGAAGGGCATTCTTGTGAATTAATGTAACCCCCAGTGTGTCCTCATGGCAGTGTAGGGTTGAGAAATACTATCAAACTCCAGTTGGGTGAATCCAGCTAGTGCATCAAAAGAAGACAGATATTGTGCCCCAGAGAGCACTTGTAAAATGTCACTTTGTCATGGTATTGGGAACTGGTTGGGTACAGTGGCCGTGTTCAGTCTTCTCCAATTGACACAGAGTTGGTCCTTGCCATTCTTGTGTATGATCAATACTGGGGCTCCCCAAGGGCTGTTTGATGGTTTGATTACCCCCTGTTTCAACCACAAGTCCAACTGCTTATCAATGAGCTCCCTTTTAGCGGGAGAGGCAATGTATGGCATGGATGAGATAGGCTTGGTACTGGGGACTAGTTCGATGTGCACCTTGGTAGGATGCTTGCCCAATCATACGTCAAATCTGAAAGCCAATTTGTGCCTTCATAATACTTTATAGAGGCATGCACATTGTTCAGTAGTCAGGGAGGGGTCCACATTGATCAGACTTTCCAGATCCTGGGATTTCAGTTCTGTGGTATCACCCATCTCAGCAGTCTTGGGACCTTCTCCAGTGAACTCCTGGGTGTCCACGCTGGTGGTCTCCTGGGGGCTCCTAGAATGGTCCTTGGGGTCCATTTGGTTCAAGTCTTGTTTACTGAGCAATCCCTCTACAAGTGTGCAAATGAATAGGGCCTTTCATTCGAACTGTTCCCTGTTTTCTGGGCTCAAGTTGGATTCCTTGCTAAGGCATTCGAGGGGATTGAGCATGTGTCCTACCACTTCCCCTTTGTGTAATAGTTTAGGTGAGGAAGAAGGGTTGGTGATAGGTAAATTCAGGTCCCTTGCCATGTCCACTATACAGTCAACCAAGGCCAGGAAACTGTGACTACCCCTCCATATTATTCATTTTTCGATTAGTCATAGTCTGTTGTGATGGTCATAGTCTCCTTTAACCCATACTTGGGCCACATGTCCTCTGGGAATATAAGTATCTTCTAGAGCCACAATCTTTCCTGTACCCATTTTTCTTTTCCCCAGGGTGATGATGTCTGGTCCTTCCTCAGGGACAACTTTGGTGAGCAGGACATTTCCTGATTGCCAGGAGGTGATGAAGTTTTCCTGATCCTTTGTAGTATGACTAGCTGGGATGTGGTGCTTGCTGTCTCCCACTTGCCAGTAGGCTTCATGTTCAGGTCTCATAGTATGGAGTTGCCAGGCCTGGTGCATATCCTCACTGATTAAGAGGTTAGCATTCATTCCTTTGACAATGTAGGCTTCAACTCCTCAGAGTAGTACAGGCCCCAATTGACTACAAAAATATAGTTCGAGCATAACATACCCCAGACACTTGGCTTCCCTGGTAAGATGCAATAGTCTCAGTTTTAACCCTTGCTTAATTGTCGGGCCATGTTCCTTCAGGGCCTCCAGACACTTGGCCAACACCAAGGTGGCTGCAGCTCCTGAGTCAGTGACCACTTCAATCATGCGACCATTCACATCATTGACACAGCATTGTAATTTGAAAGCATCCATTCCCAGACTGGCTAGTCCTGGGGGCCTTTTTACTGTAGGGTCTGGAGCATACAGTTCCTCAGGGGAGCCATGTGTCTTTTCAACATTTAGGTTGGGGGCAGATCCACCCTTACCAGGGATGACATAACAAGCAATTCCCTCTAGGGGCAATTCATCAGGTACAGTAAACAAAATGTCAGTTTCTTCACCCTCTTCCTCACTACTAAGGGCTTCATGGGCAGCTACCATAGTGGCCTGATAGACCTCCTCCAACCCTGAAGTCATGGAAATGTAGGCCTTGTGGTAGGCTACATTGCATCTAGTACTCATAGTTGGTTTGGCACACTTCAGGTCCTTTTTGTAGGAACCACAGTTGTGATTGTAGTGCAGTTCACTTCCACAATGTTGACATGGTTGATTGGGTTTCCTTTTAGACTTTATGTCTGTTAATTCGGTAGAGTCCGAATTAGGTTTGGGGCGATTAAGCAGTCCCGGCGGGGGTTCCGGATTGGGCTTTGGTCCATGTCTACCTTCGACAGGATTGCATGTTGGTTCGAAGGTAGGGTCCGGGAATGAACTAGGATGGGTCTTTAGACATAGGTCCATAGGTCCGGGCTTTGCCATGACGTTAGAAATAAGAGTAAAGTTCTGTGGTAAGGTCACGTAGTGCGAGAATCGCAGTGTACTGTTCCAGTACACTGCGGGTAGCAGCCAAGTGAGTGGAAAAAGATACATTTTCAGATCTTCCTGTGGCTAGCTATTCGAGTCTACTTATGTAAACAGATACGAATCTAGCTAAAGCCGGGGCAGCACCAAACTCCTGTGGAGAAGCTTTCCACCGGAGTATTTGAGAAGAAAAGGAAAAAAGGAAGTAAGAAAGGAGGGAATACATTGGTTCATAGTGGTAGCGACATTTTAATAGGGCTGAGTGCCAGTCGGACTAATATCCCACTAACAATGCCCCCCAGTCTGGCGGAACGAAGGCCTTAACGTCGGTCGGAGTGTCCCTGTTGGTTGTTCAGGTGCCTGTCCTCATCGCTGTCATAAGAGCTATGGTATCGATCCCTATGTACTTCCGAACGTATAGCCCTTCTTTGAGGCCCGCTGGTTCCTGCACGAGCCATTTCCAGTTCTGTTTGTTCGCGGGGATGGAGTTGGTCTGGCCTAGGGGGAAAGGTCCCCAGTTGGATCATGGGGGCCTCTTGCCAAGAGCCATCTGCGGCATTTACGAAGGGTACGCTGCCCACTATTTGGGGCCGGGGCAGTAAAAGTGTTTGAGGCGTCGAGTAGGAAGCCATCGTATTGGGCCCAGCCGAGTAATACCGATCTAGGGTCTGTGATGGGGAGTTTCGACGATTTTCGATCTCTTCATATGAAGATTCCCGTGGTCGAGTTCGACGTTCTGGTGAACATGGCTGTCTGGACGTGCCGGACCGGCGTGAGGCTTCCTCGTGCTGGTGCGGGGTTTCTTCGTCGGGTCGCCAGTGTCTGTCACTCTCCAGTATTCCTGGGATACGGTTGGGCCCTGTACGAGGGTCTCTTTGACGGCCCCTTGACGCCGTCCGGGAGGTGTAATCGGTGTAGACTGGGGCGGGTTCGGAATATCTGACCATGGATGGGGCTGGCAATGTGGGCAGAGTATCCCACCACTTGTCCGGGTCCGTGTCACTCCTCGAGGTATTTTCAGAGGGTTCCGTAGTAGGATTGTCATCTTCCCACGTTGGCGAGGACATGGGTATGTCAAACGACGGGACGGTAGGTTCTGTGACATCTCCCTCCGGTAGTGGTTTGGTATTCACGGTTCGACATTCCATGGCCGTCATGAAGGTACCATCTGGCCGGTAGTACACTGCGGAGTACAGGTGTTTTGTAGCATTGTCCAGGATGTCAAAGTTGTCCGGACGTGGTGGTGGCCCTGGGAATACGTCTTCCCACTTGTAGGTTTCGCGACTATCCATTCCCAGAAATGGCGGAGCCTCTCCTTCGAAGGAGTCGCATAGGATGAGTGGTTCCTGTAGTCTGGCTTCGTTAGTCGCAAAATAGCCATCTTGTATCAGCACCAGTTGGGATTCCGGTAGGGCTTCGGTTGTATGGATGGTACGGCTGGAGTTGGCGAACGCACACAGTCTATACGCATGTGACTGTTTCCAGAGCAAGGTACTTGTGGTCTCATCTGCAGACTTAGTCCAGATGAAACCAACGGGGGCGCTCAGAAGCCATGGAATGGCAGGCATATCTTCGGATCGTCCGTATGGGGAATGAGAACTAACGAATAACCGGTGTGCGACGACATAGTTGGAGTACGCCAAAAGTACTGCAATTATTTGTGTGATTTGGAGGTAGCGGGTGTGGAGAGCATCACTACAATACCAGGGTTTGAACAGGTTCTTGAATTGTGGGTGGTCGGGTGCATCGATACGGTAACGGATATTTCTGATATAGATAGGGATCAAGAGGTTGGAGGTCCATTCGTTTTCCTCCGCTTGACCCCAGGCGTAGTCCCACAATGATCGAAGGGCATCCAGGCATTCCTTTCTGATGACAGCTTGTTTGTTTTCATCTCGTGTTTCGCAAATCGGTTGTAGGAAGGTCGGTACGAATGCTGCCAGTAGACTAAGTGGTTGCACAGAGGTAATCAGTTTGAATGAGGGCCGTTGTCCTAAGATATCCAATATTCCCATATGTCCCGACCGGGTAAGATGTGCGATTGGTGGCGTAAGGATGTGGTGGTAAGTCTCGTGGAAGGTATAGCCATATCGTGCCTCTCCCACATAACAGGCTGGACTGTGGTCTTGGAAATCAGTACAGGACCTCATGTTGGGGTTAGGGAACGGCGTGTCGTTCTCAAACCCAGCTATCACTGTGAACAGGACAGGTAGGACTCCGGGGTCCAGGATAACATTAGTGGCTGTGCGATCCTTGAACTCCTTTACTACCTCCGGAGCGTTACGTAGGTCTCAATTGGATTGCCATGAGTTGTGTTCAGGTCTGTATCCGTGCCAACGAACCTGGTACTCCATGGCACGTTTTTTCTTGTTGTACCGTGAACCTATAATCCTCTCTACTTCGTATTCTTCCGAAGTCTTTAGACCATCCTGAGGATTTGCCAGTGTGGGTCAGTCTTTATCTTGGGACCAACGGTATAGGGTGAGGTGTTCCAGGTTGACCACATTATGCATAGGCATCGAGTCCGGGAGTCTCAACCGGTAAGTACTAGGGCTAAGGACCTCGGTAATTTCGAACGGGCCGATTCTACATTGCATAAGTTTACAGCCTGTGCCTTTGACGTCCACGAGTTCCAGGGAATGCGGGTTTAACAGTACTTCATCCCCTACTTTGTAAAGAACAGCCCTTCGTTTCTTGTCATACTGGTACACTTGCGAGTCGGTGGCCCGAATAATGGCGTCACGGGCCAAGTCTCGTCGTACTCGGAGGGCACCTATACGACGGTCTGCTAATGGACTATCAGTGAGCATCGACCCCGTTGACTCTTGTAATAGACGTAGTGGCGTCTGGGGCATATACCCCAATAACAGTATGGCGGGCGACATTTGTGTGGCCGAATGCATAGCCCTATTATAGGCAGATGCTAGTACGTCCAACCAGTTGGCCCATTCAGTACGGTCGGCATTTATGTAACATCGTATCATGGTCTCCAAATGCTGGTTCATTACTTCAGTCTGGCCGTCGGTTTGAGGGTGGTGTGAAGTAGACATGGCCAGTCGGGTGTTGAAGTAATTCGCTAGGGAGCGCCAAAAGTTACTTATGAAACGAGGGTCATGGTCGCTCACGATTCGGGTCGGCAGTCCAAAATGTTTGTACACCTCTCTGTGTAGTAGGGCAGCCACCTCGTCCGCAGTTATGTGGGTAGTAGTAGGAATAAAAATACCATATTTCGTAAATTTGTCCACGACGACCAGTATTGCGTCGTGTCCCTTAGATTTAGGTAGTCCTGTAACAAAGTCCATACTGATGACTTCAAATGGCAGCTTGGGTACGTCGAGCGGCCTTAGGTACCCTTTGGGTCCCAGTCGGTCGTGTTTAGTCTTTTGACAAATGTCGCAGGTTTCACAGTAACATAGAACGTCCCTTCGCATGGCTTTCCAGTAGAACCCTTGCCAGAGTACTTCCAAGGTCTTCCCCCACCAACCATGGGCGGACTCGTGGGGAGCATCATGGGCTTCTTTGACAAGGATAAGTTGTTCCTTTATGGGTACACATAGCCTGGAACGGCCATCAGCATCCTTGAAGAGTAGGAGTCCATTGTCACTTTTGGTGAACTGGCGAAATCATTTGAGTTTGACCTTTCGTCCTCGGGCAGTCTGGGGTTTAGCATCATCCTCTGTTCTGGTCCAGACTGTCTTGAATTCTGGATTGTTAACGTATCCTTCATGGAAACGTCTGATCGTTTCTAGGGATATGGACAAGTTTAACCCTGGTGAGTACTTATCCGAACCTCAGGTCGCAATGACTGGCTCTGAGGTTTCAACGGGGTAGACCCCTGACAGGGTGTTCATGGAGGACTCGTTCCATGTGGTCATTTGGGATCGTGTTAGTACAAACATGGCCTTTCCCAAACTAGGCGGTCTGTCAGAGAGACCTAGGTTACTGGATTGGTCGGTCTCGCTCATAATCAATTTGGGGAAATTGGGATCCTTGGGTGACACTACTTTGTGAGTCAGTGGTAATCGGGACAGGGGGTCCACATTGGAGTGGATACGACCCGGACGATGTACTATGATCATCCCGGGAAAGGCTGCAAACATGGTCCCCCATGCGCTAAGACGATGGTTGGCGTTCTCGTAGGTCTTCCCCCATTGTAGTGCTGCATGGTCGGTTATGAGGAGAATTTGTTCTCCTTCTATGAAAGGCAGGAACCGGATTAGGCTGTCCTTGGCCGCTAAGGCCTCCCGTTCCATAGCGGAGTACTGGGTTTCGGTGGGTTTACAAGTGCGGCTCCAGTAGGCAATGACCCTTTCTACGTGGACGGTAGTATCCTCAAATGAACTTGCCCACGAACCTGGTACTGGACGATCGTCGTGGATCTCGGAGAGTTTGACGGTCAATTCAGGTACTGGGCTCCCCTTGTCGTATGCTTTATGGAGACGCTCGTAGGTTTTGGTGTCTTGTAGGTCCCGTATTAGTATGGGCTGGATCTGTTGCAAGGCTCCGGCGAGGGCCACATCAGAAGCGTTGGTGTATAGTCGGTAACTCTGGCCCCAGATGGGGTGACCCCGAACGGGTGCCGATGTCAACACTAGCTTCATCATTCTATAGGCCTCCTCATGCTTGGCTTGCCAGCTCCAGGGTGAGGCCTTCCGGAGTAGTACGAATAAAGGCGTGGCAATTCCGGAGAAACAGGGTATGTACGCGGCGAAGTAGACAGCCATCCCTAGGAAGGTCTCTAGGTCCTTATGATGACAAGGAGTAGCTAGAGTGGTAACCGCTTGTATTTTCTCCGCGTTGGTGGACAGTCCTAATCATGACACCTTTTGTCCTAGAAGCTGTATACTGCGATACCCTACATGACACTTGTGCAGTGCCAACGTAATACCGGATTTCCTGATGGCTTCAAGAACCGTACTGATGTGGTCGAGGTGTTCGTCGAAAGTCCCGGAGTAAACCACAATGTCGTCGATGTATACTAGTGTGAATATCCACAAGTAAGGGGCTAGGATTTCTTGCATTACTCGTTGGAATATAGGAGGTCCGTTTCTCCATCCGAAAGGCATTCTAGTGAACTGGTGTAGCCCACGGTGCGTCCTCATGGCAGTGTATGGTTGGGAGATATCGTCGAATTCCAGTTGAGTGAATCCGGCTAGGGCATCGAAAGAGGACAAATACTGCGCCCCTGAAAGGGCTTGGAGGATGTCACTTTGTCGTGGTATAGGAAATTGGTCGGGCACGGTGGCTGTGTTCAGTTTTCTCCAATCGACGCAAAGTCAGTCCTTGCCATTTTTGTGCACGATTAACATGGGGGCTCCCCAGGGGCTGTTCAATGGTTCGATCACCCCCTGTTTTAACCACAGATCCAACTGTTTGTTGATGAGGTCCCTTTTGGCTGGTGAGGCGATGTACGGAGCAGCCGAGATAGGCTTAGTACCGGGCATTAATTCAATGTGTACCTTGGTAGGGTGTTTGCCTAATCGTACGTCGAACCCAAAAGCCATTTCGTGTTTTCGTAATACCTTATATAGTTGAGTGCGTTGGTCGGCCATCAATGACGGGTCCACGTCGATTAAGGATTCCAGGTCCTGGGACTTTAGTTCATCCGTGTTGCCGGACTCTGCAGTTTTCGGGCCTCCCCCCATAAACTCTGGGGCTCCCGTTTTTAGGGCGTTAACCCGAACCTTGTCATGGTCGTCTGGTTCTTCCCGGTTTAGATCCTTTTTGCTGAGGGACCCGTCTATGAGCGTACGAACAAACAGGGCTTTTCGTTCGAACTGGTCCCTATCTTCCGGGCTCAAATCGGCTTCCTTACTGAGGCATATGGCAGGATTTAACATCTGTCCTAATACTTCGCCCTTATGAAGCAGTTTGGGCGAAGAGGAGGGGTTGGCGACTGGTAGGGATAGTTCCTCTGCCGTGTCTACTATGCAGTCGACTGTGGCTAGGAAACTATGGCTACCTCTCCATATTATCCTCTTTTCGATTAATCATGGACTGTCGTTTTGATCATAGTTTCCCTTAATTTGTACTCGAGCCACGTGTCCTCCTGGGATGAGAGTGTCTTCTAGGGCCACAACCCGTCCTTGGCCTGCTCATTCCTTTTTAGGGGAATTACATTAGGATTCCTTTCCGAATCAGCCTTTATGGACGATTCATCTTCAGTTCGCCAGGAGGCAACGAAGGCCTCTTGGTCCTTTCAGGTACGACTGGCGGGTATTCGGTGTTCGCTATCTCCTACTTGCCAGTAGGCTTCCCGTTTGGGTCTCATGGTATGCAGTTGCCAAGCCCGGTGCGTGTCTTCCCCGATTAGGAGGTTGGCATTCATTCCTTCCACTATGTAGGCTTCAACACCTCATAATAACACATGCCCCAATTGGCTACGAAAGTATAGATCGAGTGTGACATAACCCAGGCATTTGGCTTCTCCCGTAAGGTGTAGCAGTCTCAGTTTTAACCCCTGTTTAATTGGGGGGGATTGACCCTTCAGGGCTCCCAGGCACTTGGCGGACACCAAGGTGGCTGCGGCTCCAGAATCGGCGACCACCTCAAGTACAGGCCCATTCACATCATTGACACAGCATTCCAATTTAAAGGCGTCCATGCCCAGACTAGCCAAACCCGGAGGCCTTTTCACTGTGGGCTCCGGGGCGTATACGTCTCCAGGAAGGACCTTGTCCTTTTTAGCACTTAACTCAGGGACAGGCCCGTTCTTACTCGAAGCAGTGTAACAGGCAGCTCCCTCTAGGGGCGATTCATCGGGTACACAAATAAAATGTCAGTTTCCTCATCCTCTTCCCCACTGCTGAGAGCTTTGTGGGCAGCCATCATAGCAGCTTGATAAACTTCTTCCGATCCCGAGGACATAGCGATGTAAGCCTTATGATAAGCAATGTCGTGCCTGGTACTTGTGGATGGCTTGGCACGTTTGGGATCCTTTTTGTAGGAGCCACAGTCATAATCATAATGTAGCTCGCTTCCACAGTGTTGGCACGGCCGAATAGGTTTCCTTCTAGACCTCATGTCACTAAGGTCATACTCGTAGGTGGGTCCCGTGGTACTAGTACTGGCCAACATCGCGGGAGTACGGAATCGACTTTGTCTGAGATCTTCCCATACACGACGTATTACCTCGTTGGCTATATCTTTGGTTTGCTGTACATTGGAAAGGTTCGATATGGCGAGAAGGGCATCTTCTTGGTCCTTGACCCTGGTAAATAGGGCGTCCGTGTCGTGACAGAGATCCACGTCCACATAGGCCCACCAAGAAGGTGGAGCATGTTCCATGAGGGTACCCACCTCCAGGGAGTCAAATGCAGGATCCAGGATTTCGGGGGGTGGATGTAGGACCCGGCGAGCCTCACCTTTCGGGTCAGCCATTCGGTGGGAGTCTCTCTCTCGTGCCCACGATTATGGAATCGTAGTTCATCGTAGATAGTAACCTGCTTGTCGTACCAATGGGTACCTAGTAGTCAGGTCCGCATGATAAATTTTAATGAGTCCCAATCTTGACTAGCTTGTATCTTCGTAGCATTGGGCAGACTTCGCCACCAGATGTCCGCATGTTTGGTGAACCGCATAGTAGCGGCGAAGGCTAGTTGTTCTTGCATCCGACGACTTCCTGCAGCATAACGATCTAGATCTTCAGTCCAGGACAGGCTGGTCAGTCACATAGGGGACCTAATTTAGGTACCACTTTCGGGGCAGAAAATGGTACCTAATAGGTCCCCCAAACCTTACGGCCGAAATCAGGCTATTCCAATTCAGTTTTTGGGCCATCTGTCGGCCAATCCATGGCTGTGCTAGATTATATACTTATTTATTATTATTTGTTTACTATTTATTATTATTATTATTATTACTACTATTATTATATACATATTACACTATATACATATTATCCCCCCCGGGGTCTGCCACCACAGGGGGGGATGGTTGATGCGGGTCATGCACCTGCATATACCCACCACACCCGCTGCAGCGGGTGGGGTTCACACACCCCGATTGGGGGCCGGCTCCATTTGGGCGCTCCCTCAAGGGGGCTGGTTTTCATTCGCAGGCTCGTTCGTGGTTATCGTCGGCGATGTCATTCAGCGGATTTGTATTCGGGAGTTCGCCCGGGTTCTGGCCTAGGATCTAAAGAAATAATTAAGGAAACATTAGTTGAATATTAATGCAGCGCAAAAAGAGCAGCTTATGCTGCTCTTTTTGCGCCACAAGAAGAAATTTATAAAAATAAAACATACCTCCTAGTACCCCACACCCGCTGTGGCGGTGTGGGGTACTGAGCCCATGTACATACGGCAGTTCCTACGGATGTCCGTCGTTTGGGCGTCGATACAGGGGGCATGGGGGTTTTGCGTCGGTATTCGTTTGCGGGGGCATTGAGACCTGTGAGATAAAGTTTTTAAATTAGTTAGAATCAAAAACCACGCAAAAAGAGCAGCTTTCGCTGCTCTTTTTGCGTGGCTGTAGGTACTGAGGAGGGCGGGGACTTACCTGATATAGAACCACACACCCACCGGGGTGGGTGTGTGATTCTGTGCCCTCGTTTGGTGCGTTGCCGTGGGCTTTGGTGCGGTCACGTCGTTGGCCCATTGCTGTGTCGCGTTGGTGTATCGTGTTGCCGTGTATCGTGTTGCCGTGTTGCGTTGCCGTGTGGCACGTCGCTGTTTGGGCTCTCATCGTTTCGTGGGTTATCGTCCTGCGTTGGAGGGGCCGCAATCTAGAATAATGCACATCAGTAAAAAAAAAATTCCAAAGCAGCGCAAAAAGAGCAGCTTATGCTGCTCTTTTTGCGCCACAAGAATAAAAAAACGAAAAGAAATCTTACTTTGTAGTACCCCACACCCGCTGGAGCAGGTGTGGGGTACTGGAGCCGTACTCCAGCTCGCATGTGCGGCGGTTTGTACGGGTCCCCTCATTCGGGTGTCGACGGGCGGGGTTATGGGGGTTCTTGCATAGGTATTCGTTCGCGCGGGAAGTGGTGACCTGGAATATAAGATTATATGTTAGTTAAGAGTTAAAGACCACGCAAAAAGAGCAGCTTTCGCTGCTCTTTTTGCATGCCTGTAGTTACTGGGGGGGGGGACTCACATTATATAGTACCACACACCCGCCGTGGCGGGTGTGTGGTTCCTGGGGGCCTCATTTGGCGCGGTCGCGTGCTTGTTTGGCGCGTTGCCATAGGTCGGGTTGCTGTGTGTCGCATTACCGTGTGTCGCGTCTTTGTTTGGCACGTCTTTGTTTGGCGCGTTGCCGTGTCGCGCTGTCGTGCGTCGCGTTTCTGTGTCGTGTTGCCAGATGTCGCGTTGCTGCATCGTGTTTCCGTACGTCCCATGGCTGTTTGGGCTCTCATCATGCGTTGGACGAGGCCTCAACCTAAAATAAATAAAGAGACGTTAGTAAGATGTTCCAAAGCAGCGCAAAAAGAGCAGCTTTTGCTGCTCTTTTTGCGCCATTGTATCTACTAGAAAAAATACTCACCTTGTGACCACACACCCGCAGTGGCAGGTGCGTGGTCGTGCGGTTGCCTTTTCGGGCGGTTGCTTGTTGTGGTTGTGGAGATAGGAAGCAAGATGCAGATTCAACACCGGCAATTGCCGATACTCAAGAAGCGCCCAAGCGCTGGCGCTGCAAGCACAGTACACAATAGTACCAAGCATGTATATTATAAATAAATACTATATAATAAAAAATTGTCCAGGAAAACCTGAAGAAGAGGATGGTAATGAGTCAGAGGTCAATAAGGCATGAGATCGCTAATTACAGAGTGGATTGGGCCACTTCTATGCATCAGAATTGGCCCAAATTTGAATATAGTAGTGTTATATATACGATCTACATGGGTGATTAATTATCTCGGACGATTTTCGCATTTTCAATTTTTCACGCCTTCAATTCCCTATTTAGGGAATTGAAGGCGTGAAAAATTGAAAATGTGAAAATCGTCCGAGATAATTAATCACCCATGTAGATCGTATATATAACACTACTATATTCAAATTTGGGCCAATTCTGATGCATAGAAGTGGCCCAATCCACTCTGTAATTAGCGATCTCATGCCTTATTGACCTCTGACTCATTACCATCCTCTTCTTCGGGTTTTCCTGGACAATTTTTATTATATAGTATTTATTTATAATATACATGCTTGGTACTATTGTGTACTGTGCTTGCAGCGCCAGCACTTGGGCGCTTCTTGAGTATCGGCAATTGCCGGTGTTGAATTTCGAACTCTACGCAGCCACACCCAGCAAGCGACCGCATGACCACGACACAACAGCAACAGCAACAACAGCAACAACAGCAACAACAGCAATAACAGCAGCAACAGCAGCAACAGCTGCTGCAGCTGCTGCAGCTGCTGCAACAGCAGCAGCAACAGTGCATGACCGCGACCACACGACCCACGACCACACGACCACACACCCGCTGATGCGGGTGTGTGGTTATGAGGTAAGTTTTGTCTCAGTAAATACAATACCGCAAAAGAGTAGCGCAAGCTACTCTTTTTGTGCTGCCATGAATTTTTATACTAACATAGCCTCTATTCCTCCAGATCAAAACCAAAACAACAAATGACAGGCCGCCCAGTGAGTGAGCCCAGGAACCACACCCGCTGCGGCGGGTGTGGTTCTATTTAAGGTGAGTCTCCCCCCCCCTAATAGATGCAGCTGCGCAAAAAGAGCAGCGAAAGCTGCTCTTTTTGCGTCGCTTTTAATTTTGTAACTAATTATATTTTATTCTAGGTATTGCCATAAATGAAGACCCAAGCAGCAAGCCCGCCCACAAAGGAGACCCGCGAATGAAGAGACGAACCACACACCCGCTACTGCGGGTGTGTGGTTCTATCTATACAAGGCATGTAACGCACCCCCGACGATGCAAAAAGAGCAGCGAAAGCTGCTCTTTTTGCGTCACTTTTAATTCTTTTTAACTAATGATTTTTTATTCTAGGTACAGTATTGTCACAAATGAAGACCGAAGACCCACGAAGCAAGCCCCCCCACAACAATAACACGCCCGCAGAGGGGACCCTGAACGACGACGTGCCACATGAAGAGATGAACCACACACCCGCTTCGGCGGGTGTGTGGTAATTTTAAGGTGAGCATATAACCACGCAAAAGGAGCAGCGTACGCTGCTCCTTTTGCGTGGCTTTTCTTTTTTCCTTTTTACTAACGTATTATATGTTATTTTAGGTTGTCTGAACCCACGACCCCACCAAGCAAACACACGAGAATGGCAACGGACCCACCAAACGAAACCCGTGAGAGTTCAAACCCCCAACATGACAACCAAGCCCGTACCGAGTACGAACCGCACGACCGCGGTACAAACCAAGGACCACACCCACTTCGGTGGGTGTGGTCCTACAAGGTTTTTATTTTATTTTTTTTGATTTCTATATGTACAACGATGCAAAAGGAGCAGCATAAGCTGCTCCCTTTGCGTCACTTTGAATTTTTTTTACTAATCAACATTCTCACTCTAGGATCTGAACCGAGACCTGTGAAACAACACAACCCGCCCAAGTGACGACCAGCCCCCCCATACAGAACCAAGTACGCGACCAGGGTGCAAAGGGAGTACCACACACCCGCTTCGGCGGGGGTGTGGTACTAGTTCAGGTGAGTTCCCCCCTTCAATAGATACTGTGGCGCAAAAAGAGCAGCGAAAGCTGCTCTTTTTGCGTCGCTTTTAATTTTTTAATTAATAAATCTTTACTCTAGGTATCACCACAAATACAATGAAGACCCGCGGTGCGACCCCCACCCAAACGATAACACGCCCGCGAACGACAACGCGCCAAACCGAAGACACAGGACGACGCCAAATACCGGTATGGAACCACACAACCCGCCATCGCGGGTGTGTGGTTCTATACAAGGTAAGTAATGCACCCCCAAGGGGCACAAAAAGAGCAGCCTTGCTGCTCTTTTTGCGTCCATTTTTATTTTTAAACTAACAAATTCATTATTCTAGGTTTCTAGGTTCTCGCCTGAACTACCGCCAAACGAAACCCCCCCCCCCCTTTGGAAATGACAACGCACCTGCCAACGGAGAGTCCCAAACGCGACCTGCCAAAACGAAACCCAGAAACGGGGACGCATGAATGCAAGGTCCAGGGACCCCGGACGAACCACACACCTGCTGAAGCGGGTGTGTGGTAATTTCAAGATAAGTACGATCGCGCAAGAGGAGCAGCGTATGCTGCTCCTTTTGCGTGGCTTTCTTTTTTTATTTTTTTCTTTACTAACACGTTATTTATTCCTAGATTTTCACCCTGAGCCTACCACCCGCACTAACCCCCAAATCAAAGACCTGCGACCCCGCCGAAGACAGCCGTGAGAACGGACGCCCGCGAACCCCCAAAATGACGCCCAGCCGGTACAAAACAGTACCATATACCCACTTCGGTGGGTGTGTGGTACTACAAAGGTTTTTTTTTTCAAATTTCTATATGTGCAAATGATGCAAAAGGAGCAGCACAAGCTGCTCCTTTTGCATCACTTCAATTTTTTTTTACTAACATACAGTATGATTCTAGGATCCAAATTGAAACCCCCCGAAATGACGACCTACCCCAACGGCAACCCGCACCCAACGGTGAAGTGCCAAGCTGCACCCCCGACCACACCCGCCCAAGCGGGTGTGGTACTACTACATAGTTTTTTGTTTATAAGTTTCTACGGACGGTACCACACCCGCCTAAGCGGGTGTGGTGCCACTAGATAGTTTTTTTTTATATTTTATTTTAAATTTCTACGGATGGTACCACACCTCAGTGAGTGTGGTGACTTTTTAAATAAATAAATAAATAAAAAATAAACAACTCAGTAAGAATAAAACAGAACTGCCGAATTAAACCCCACTGACTGAGGGTAGCAGTGATAATAAATAAATAAATAAAATTATAAATGGAACATGTTATCCCCGATAAGCCCGTATGGCCTGCTGGCAAGTCTGAGATTCTATTCTCTAAGTCCCAGTTTCGGCCAATTTTCAGCCAATTTTCGGCCATTTCGGCCAATTCTGGGCGAGGAGGTGAAATCATAAAAATGGCCATTTTGGCCAAAATAGTGATGGGACCTACTTAGGTACCATTATCTGCCCCAGAAGTGGTACCTAACTAGGTAGGCTTAGATGACTGACCAAGGTGTCATAGTAGGCTTCGCGTTGCCCGAGTCCGTCGGGGACCTCATTGGCACCTACAGGCAGAGCTCCTCCGTCAGGGGGACCAGGCCTGGGTGGACTGTTACTCAGCCATCCTCGTTCAGGGTACCCACCCCCAGGTCCTACAGGGGGATGACCGGGGTGGACAGATCTCCCTATGGGGGGACCTCCTTCATCTCCAGGATCGTCATCATCTGGGGGCCCTCCACCCGGTGGGTTCCAATGGTTACCTTCTGGTCTACCTGGATCGGGGTCATATGTGTTGGACCGAAGAGGGGTCCATTGCCCGGGATGGCAATACTGATCTATGTTCCCAGTGTCCAATTCCTCGCGGGTTCGGTGTTTTGGGGGCATTCACCGCGATCTGTTGTCATAACGGGTCCACCGAGGGTCGAGGTCGTCTAGCGTCGAACCGGGGATGAGGCAGTTGAGTCCCCTTGTCGCTGACCAAGGTTCCAGGCGTTGGAATCTCCTGGTTCCACCACGGTAGCCCTTGCTCTCGTTCAGAGTACGCAGCTAGTGGCGAGATGACTCTAGGGGGGTCATTTACTACTCCTGTCGCGTACCC
Source organism: Hydnum rufescens UP504 (assembly GCA_014904985.1). Taxonomy (NCBI): domain Eukaryota; kingdom Fungi; phylum Basidiomycota; class Agaricomycetes; order Cantharellales; family Hydnaceae; genus Hydnum; species Hydnum rufescens. The sequence continues at coordinate 136,404 of MU129017.1, read as the reverse complement.
CTGTGCCTTGGAGTTCATAGTATAAGCCACCGATTCGCTTTTGTTGACGCTTTGGAGTTGTGCTATGATCTTGAGTCCAGTACGTAACCGACGTAAGCCCAGGGCAGCTAGCTGTAGGACCTTATCTTCCGACGGGACTCCCGCTTCCATATGGACAGCAAGTACTCCTCCTGGATCGAATTTGTAGGGGTCTGGGTCGGATACGAAGTAATGCTTGGCGATTTCGGCTGCAGTATCCTGTAGTATTTGGCCACACTGTAGCAACATCAGGCTGAATTCCGTATCAGGCTTAAAGACTGTAGGTTGACCTGTATGGGACACTCGAACGACGGTGTCAGTAAAGGAGGACGATTCTACATCGAGAATGTACACCAGGTGGTATAAGGATGTGTTAATCAGACGTATATCGGCTGCTGCACTAGGTCCCTGTTCCCGACGTAGGGATTCGACCACTGACAACAGTAAGGTTCTATGATGAAGTACCTCCTGGTCCATGGAGGCTTCAACAGACGGAAGCTCGTTGGTCGTGGATCTGGCCCTTTCATCCATGACGGATGTAGCTGGTCTGCTACTTCGACGAGAGTCCTGGGGAGTGCCTCGAGAAGTGTGCATGGTGAGATCATGATACGTAGGCCTAGTATACTTTACGGACCTTGGACGTTCCTTAAGTACGTTTTCGGGTTCATTTAGCCGTAGGTCTGAGTGATCACGGCATGGCAGGTGGCCAGGTTTCCAGGCCGTTCTTGTGAGGCTGGAAGCAGCAGAGTCTGGACTACTGCCAGATCCTGGACTGGATCTGGCCCAGTCCCTGAAAGTGAAGTCTAGAGTTTCGTTATTTTTTGGGGGAGTGACCACCCCTTTTGAGGTATCCACCCTGGTTAAGAGGGGGCTGCGAATCTTCGACGATAACGTATCATAGGCTCAGTCGAGTATAGGTGAAATGAGTGTTGAGCCCTGGATGCGGGTTCTTACACACTCCACCAGTGTTAATTCGGTAGAGTCCGAATTAGGTTTGGGGCGATTAAGCAGTCCGGCGGGGGTTCCGGATTGGGCTTTGGTCCATGTCTACCTTCGACAGGATTGCGTGTTGGTTCGAAGGTAGGGTCCGGGAATGAACTAGGATGGGTCTTTAGACGTAGGTCCATAGGTCCGGGCTTTGCCATGACGTTAGAAATAAGAGTAAAGTTCTGTGGTAAGGTCACGTAGTGCGAGAATCGCAGTGTACTGTTCCAGTACACTGCGGGTAGCAGCCAAGTGAGTGGAAAAAGATACATTTTCGGATCTTCCCACAGCTAGCTATTCGAGTCTACTTACGTAAACAGATACAAATCTAGCTAAAGCCGGGGCAGCACCAAACTCCTGTGGAGAAGCTTTCCACCAGAGTATTTGAGAAGAAAAGGAAAAAAGGAAGTAAGAAAGGAGGGAATACATTGGTTCATAGTGGTAGCGACGTTTTAATAGGGCCAAGTGCCAGTCGGACTAATATCCCACTAACAATGTCACTGGGCTCATATGTGTAATTTGATTCTGGTGAACTTGAACTGGCTATCATGGTGGGTGAATGGTATCAGCTTTGTTGAAGATCCTCATGTACTTGACATATCACCTCATTGGCTATGTCCTTGGTCTGTCATGAATTGGAAAGGTTCGATATGGCCAAAAGAGCATCCTCTTGGTCCTTAACTCTTGAGAACAGGGCATCCATGTCATGGCAGAGGTCCACATCCATGTAGGCTCTCCAGGATGGTGGGGTGTGTTCCATAAGGGTACCCACTTCCAGGGAGTTGAATGCAGGATCAGGTATTTCAGGCAGTGGATGTAATACTTGACAGGCCTTACCTTATGGGTAAGCCACTCAGTGGGCGTCTCCTTTTTGTGCCCTCAGTTATGGAATTGTAGCTCATCATAGATAGTGACTTGTTTGTCATACCATCGTGTACCCAGTAATCAAGTCCTCATAATGAGTTTCAATGAGTCCCAGTCTTGACTAGCCTGAATCTTCATAGCATTGGGCAGGCTCTGCCACCATACATCTGCATGTTTGGTGAACCTCATGGTAGTGGCAAAAGCTAGTTGTTCATGCATTCAACAACTTCCAGCAGCATAACAGTCCAAGTCCTCAGTCCACATAATGAAAGCATTATCTGACCCATCATACTCTGGCAGGTCACTGGGCTGGAACTCAAGTTTGAACTTGGGCTCATAGTAGGTTTCTTGTTGATGGGTTGCATTGTTGACTCCCACAGCTGGCAGCCCACGATCTGGGGGACCAGGTCCAGGAGGGCCATTACCAGGCCACCCTCAGTTGGGATAGCCACTGCTGGGTCCCATCAGGGGTTGTTCACAATGGGGGAACCTTCCACTGGGGGGTCCTTCTCCATCTGGGGGCCCCCTGTCAGGGGGATTCCAATGCATGCCTTCCAGCCATCCATGATTGGATGGGACTTGTGGAACCAGGGGGGTGTCCATCGGTCTGGGAGGTGGTTTGGATCGATAATCCTGGGATTCAGACCCTCGAATACCTGTTGTCCTGGTAGAGTTAGCCAAGACCTGTTGTTGTAGGGGATCCACCAAAGGATGGGGTTGCTGGGTGTTGAATTGAGGATGTGGCAGTTGGGTCACTTTGTCACTGGCCAGTGTTCCAGGTGTTGGTATCTCTTGATTTTGCCACAGTAACCCCCTTGTTCCAGTACTGAGTAAGCTGCTAGTGGCGAGGCAACCTGGGGGGGGGTCATTCACAATCCCAGTCATGTATCCCTGTGCTTTGGAGTTTGTAGTGTAAGCCACAGATTCATGTTTGTCAACACTTTGTAGTTGTGCAATAATCTTGAGTCCAGTGTGTAACCAGTGCAGGGCCAAGGCAGCTAGCTGTAGGACCTTGTCTTCAGAGGAGACTCCCATACTCATATGGACAGCTAACATGCCCCCTGGGTCGAATTTGTAGGGATCTGGGTCTGATAGGAAGTAATGCTTTGCCATTTCAGCAGCAGTGTCCTGCAATATTTGGCCACATTACAGCAGTGTAAGGCAGAATTCCATGTCAGGTTTAAAGATGGTAGGATGTCCTGTATGAGACACATGGACAATGGTACTAGTGAATGAGGGAGACTCCACATCCAGATTGTATGCCAGATGATATAATGAGGTGTTGATCAGATGTACATAGGTGGCTGCACTGGGACCTTGCTCACAATGTATGGAGTCTGTTACCAATGCCAGTAGGGTTCTTTGACAGAGTAGTTCCTGGTCTATGGAGTTTTTGTTGGTCAGGGACTCATTGGTCATAGACCTGGCCCATTCATTTGATACAGGCATGGCCGACCTGCTATCTCGACAAGGGTCTTGTGGAGTATTTTGGGATGTATGCATGTAGTAGTTGGCATGTAAGGGGTCCATATAGTTTGTAGACAATGGGTGTTCCTTAAGTACCCACCTGGCCTTGCTCATCTGGGAATCTGAATAATCACTTCATGTTGGGTGGCCAGGCTTCCACACCATTCCCATGAGGCTGGAGGCAGTGGAATCTGGGCTTTTCCCAGACCTTGGGCTGGGCCTGGTCCAGTTTGAAGAGGCTATGCCTTTGGTCTCAATAGTTTTGGGGGAGTGACCACCCCTGTTGAGGTATCCACCCTGTTTAACAGGGGGCTGCGAGTCTTGTTTGAGAGCACTTTGTAAGCTCAGTCAAGGATAGGAGAGATGAGTGTTGAGTCCTGTATTCAGGTTCTTACACACTCCACCAGTGTTAATTCAGTAGTATCTGAATTGAACTTAACATGATGAGGCAATCCCAGTGGTGGTTCCAGACTGGGCTTACAGTCCTGACTGTCACTGTTAGGATACAAGTCATCTCATGAGTTGGGTTGAAGAAGGGTTCGAGAGTTAGACTGAGTTGGGGACCATATCCTTGGGGTAAACCATGATGTAGTTAGTGGGTCAGGGTTAGCTATGTGACCACTCATTGCAGAGACCATAGTGTACTGTTTCAGTACACTGCAGACAGCAGTCTGAATGAGGGGCAGGAAAAGAATACATTTCGGTCTTTCTGTGGCTAGCTATATGAGTCAATTATGTAGATGTAGATGAATCTGGCTATAACTGGGGCAGCACCAAACTCCAGTGGAGAAGCTTTCCACTGGGTTGGTTTGAGAAGGAGAAAAGAGAAGAAAAGTCAAGTAGGAGGAGAGAGGTACATTGTATGTACATAAGTAGAATGGTAGTAAGGCTGGGTGCCCACTGGAATCACACACAACTTCCAGCACTTTTGGGGCAAAGTGTTGTCTCAGAGACCGTGATTTTTAGCCAGCATTGAAGTCTA
>MU129017.1:97100-127523 GCA_014904985.1 Hydnum rufescens UP504 | reverse complement strand
TCATGAGTCTGAGGGCTCAAACCCATGGGTCTGAGGTCAAAGTCATGGGTCTAGGGGTCAAACCCATGGGTCTAATGCTCTAACTCATGGGTCAGCAGGTCCCACTCATGAGTGGGATGCCCCAGCTCATGAGTTTTATTGTCAATACCCTGCCCTGACCATGCCCAAATCATGATTTGGCACTGTCCCCTCATGAGTCAATGTAGTCCCCACTCATGAGTCTGTGATGGGTCAAGGGACCCTTTGGGTCCTCTCCTGTGCAGTAAAAGCTGACCCAAAGGGTCCAAATCTATATGCCTGAGGTGGTCATTGAGATGGATAATATGGGGTTGTTTATATTGACCATAAAGAATGGAAAGGTCATGGGATGGTATCATGGTATCCCATGCAATGAACTTCAATGAGCCCTCAGGAAAAACTGGTGGGACTTGAAATCCTTGAAGGTCCTTGATAACAAGGGACTCAAGTCTTTCAAGGGAGAGGAGATCTTGTGGGTAGCCTTTCACTTGGTGATGAGGACAGTGAGAGCACCTCCTGCATCACTATGGACCATAATAGGAAAGTGGAGGCTTACAAATCTTATCCATACAGTAGCAATTGAATTCTTTAGTGCTCTTAGCCACTACTAAGCCATTGTGCACAAACCACTCAAGCAGTACTTAAATAAAATAAATGGACAGCATGACATGACCCAGCTTTAGTTGCCAGGTCTCAAGTGATTGAAAGGTTTAAAAGTTTTAAAAAACAGATGGGATGGTCCTGGAAGCAAATCACCCTGGTGGTGAATAGCATTATCCTACTAATAATTACCTCATCATCAGGCCTGGAATCAAATAACAATTATCGGTGGAAGCAGATGGAGCTATTGGGATTAGTGTTGCTGCGGACTCAGACTTGAGGCAGCTTAAGTCCTGAGCCAGTCTGTTTCAAGTTGAGTCAATTCAAGCCATCTGATTACAAATATTTGGTTTGGACTTCACTTTGAGGGACTTCACTTGACTTGAAGTGGGCTCAAGTCAAGACTTCAGTAGCCAATATATCCACATTACAATAATACAAAACTGAGCATCCTGTAGAGCCAGAGCAATATGGGGCCCAACAGGTGCTGCCCCAATGCAGTGGCAAATCATATAAAAACTGAATACAATCTTAATCCCGTTTTTTTTTCTGCCTTCCTACTATGTCAAACTCAAGGCAGTCAAGCAAGGAATCTCAATCTGAGGCTCAGAAGCATGCAAGGCTTGACATTGATCCTTGCTTAATTCCTCAGACACCATTTCCATCAACAAATGTAGTGGAAACAGATCCAAGTGTGTCTAAGAATGGTATGTGTTGCTGTCCTCAGCCTCCTGATATCCTTAGAATTATGGGTTCACTAATTTTTACTGAAATATTGGTGGCTCAACCTGAGACACCATTGCCAGCATGCCACTGAGGACAACATGGGATTCAAATTTCACCACCTGTTCACCCCATATCCAAGATCCCTAGAAAAGGAACTGCAAAAACAATGGATATTGACCATTTCTTCTCTTGATATAAACCACAATCTGGAGATGGATGAGGCCATGCAGTTTGTAACTCTTGCAGGTATGCTTTGCTTCCTTCAGGGGAAATTGTTACTGACCAAAGGACAGGACTCTCTATAAGGAGTCCTATGGAAAGAAACCTGATGATGGGCATACTTGGGTATATGGTAACTCAAGCACATTGACACTCTGGAAGCATTTAGAAGTGTATCACTCAGATGAATACCATGAAGTGTGTAGAAAAAATGACTGGGAAATTGCTATTGAATCTATTCGCAAGACTCATGAACAAGAAAACACTCAGATGAACCTCCAAATCATGAAAGAGGAGTTTACCAGCAATGGATTTCTTAGATGGCTCATTAATTGGATTGCAGTGGATGATCAGGTGCGTAGTTTGAACTTATCCAAAAGAAGTGCAAGGTTGAAGCCTTCTCCAAGTCTCTAAATGTGATCAAGTGCCCAGAGTTCTGAGCCCTTTTGCTTTATACAAATGGGGCCCTGGCTGACAGTGATATACCGAGGTGTACCTTAGTGCGAAGTGCCATTTTAAAGAAGTGGCTTGAAGAGTTTAATACACTGAAAAAAAGTCTTGCAGTAAGTCATGTAGAGTTCTTGAGAAGCACTCTTTTAACCAAACTTGTCTTTATATATCAGGGCTCCCTAGGGAAAATCTCATTCATGGCAGATACATGGTCAGATAGCTGACTTCACCCATACTTGGCAATCACGGCACACTGGATACAACACCATAATGATCAAACCTTAGAGCTCCATGCCGATCTGATTGCCTTCCACTATATCCCTGGAAGTCATGATGGAAAATCCCTCTGTGATGTTATGAAACATATGCTTGAACATTCAGGTATCTTACATAAGGTATGTTGAAACCAATACATGTCCAAAGGTTAACTTAACTCTGGGACCTAACTAGGTTGGATGGTGGACACTTGATAATGCCAGTAACAATGACACATTCATGACAGAGTTTGAAAAGGCATTGAAAGCCCAAGATATTCAATTCTCTGCTACAGACAACAGAATTCGGTACTACTGGATTTTTTTTTCTGCTTCACCTGTCTATATACTGAGAAGAATCCACCTCTCAGATGTTTTGCACATGTGATTAATATCACAGTTCAGCATGTGCTGACACTCCTGAAGAAAGCACCTGAGGGCGACATCTTGGCTGACTGTGCACCCTTGTCAATGCTGTGTGAACATCCAATGATTGTTGCATAGCATTCCTGGATACCATAAAGACAGGCAATGAGGAGGGTGAGTTTCTTCCTCAGGTGCCAGAGCTTGAATTGCTTTGAGATGTAGATACATGATGGGATTCACAACATGGGATGCTACACTGAGCAATACCAGTGCAACTGGTAAGTTTAGGAGATATTATTTCCCAGTCCTTATATAACTAATCTTTATCTCAGGTATTTCATGCCATGTTTGAAAGGCACAAGTATTGCAATCTCCAACCCAAGAACCTAACAGAGGACAAGTGGAAAATGGCCAGGAAAATACACAAGATCTTAGGTGTAAGCACCCAGGGCCTGAAACTCTTCAATTTCTCTGGCTGATACGAAAACTTGCAGTATCCACACTCAGTCCAGCAACTGATGTCGAGTGAGGCCACCCCCATCCTCAGTGGTGCCCTACCTGTGTTCCAATCCCTTCAAAATAAGTGGGAGAAACATGCACAGGAGAACAAGGAGGTTGCAATGTACATATTAGAGGTATGGAGTGGCTAAATAAGTACCATGAGAAGGCTGGCAAGACTCGGGCATATGTCATTGCAATGGGTCTGATTCATATAAGTGTCACACTTGTGCTCATTATACTAACAAGATTTCTATAGCTCTCAATCCTGCTATCAAATTGTCTTTTATCACTAGAAGCTGGATCCAATCAAGCAGGAGATGGCAATTGAATGGATCAAAGATGAGGTGAGTCATTCTGAGTTTCTCAAGTCCTCCTGACTTTCTCGAGTCCTCCCGACTTTCTTGAGTCCTCCCAACTGTCTGAAGTCCTCCTGATGGTCTCAAGTCCTCTGGACAGTCTTGAGTCCTTTGGACAGTCTCAAGTCCTTTGGACAGTCTCAAGTCCTTTGGACAGTCTTGAGTCCTTTGGATGGTCATGAGTCCTTTGGACAGTCTTGAGTCCTTTGGATGGTCACAAGTCCTCTGGACAGTCTTGAGTCCTTTGGATGGTTGTGAGTCCTCTGGATGGTCTTGAGTCCTTTGGGCAGTCTCAAGTCCTCTGGACAGTCTCAAGTCCTTCCTTGTGCTGACTTGGACTTGAAATGTGTATTCAGCTTGGAAAATATAGGGTCATAAATGAGTCTATGACTTTGCCTACAAACTCAACAACCATGCTCTCTGAAAATGTGCGAATTATGCTTGGCCTTGTTGATGACGAGAATGATGACAGTGAAAACTCAACTATTGATGATGAATATGCAGCATATATTTCAGCAAAGCATGCCCTGCCTACAAAACCCATACTTACATTCTGGCAGATCAGTTACACATAGGACTTGATATTAGAGTTGAACACTGATATTACTTCTTTATAGGAACATGAATACACACATCCAACCTGGTTCCTTATGGCCATGGATTATTTGCTGATCCAAGCCATGTCCATCCCATGCGAGTGAGTATTTTCCTCAAGTTCTGAGACCATGACTAAAAGACACAACCACATCAAACCGAGCTTATGGAAGCTTTACAGATGCTCAAGTTCATGCTCAAGAAACAGCAACTGAATTTTACAGATACCTGGGAGACACCTGCAGCTGAGATGCAGGATGACCACAAGGATATGGGCATGCTTGAAGACATATTAGGGGCTCAAGATATGGAGTTAGATAAGGTCCTGGAAACATTGGATGAAGAGGAATAGGAGAGTATACCTTCACCACTCTCATTATGTACATATAGACTCAAGTCAGCTTCAAGTCCAAGTCAAGTCTCTCAGAAGTCCTGTGGAGTCACCTGAAGCCAGTCTTAAGCCGAGCCAAGCTGAGTCACGGCAATACTAATTGGGATGGGTCATTACACCATGAGACTGTTATATAATCATTCCTGAATAGTATCCAATTACATAATAACATGTTTCCTATTAAAAAAATGCCCAAATGTGGTAATTGGATGAAGTCCAAAACCTTAGCTGTTGCCCTGCGGACTCAGACTTGAGGCAGCTAAGTCCTGATCCAGTCTGTTTCATTGAGTCAATTCAAGCCATCCTGCATTACAAATATTTGGTTTGGGATCTCACTTTGAGGCGATCACTTGACTTGAAGGTGGCTCAAGTCAAGACTTTCAGTTAGCCAATAATCACATTAACAATAATTACAAAACTGAGCATCCTGTAGAGCCAGTAGCATTTATGGGGCCCAACAGGCTGCCTGCCCCAATGCAGTGGCCAAATCATATAAAAACTGAATAACAATCTTAATTCCCTTTTTCTGCCTTCCTACATGTCAAACTCAAGGCAGCAAGCAAGGAATCTCAATCTGAGGCTCAGAAGCATGCAAGGCTTTGAATTTGATCCTTGCCTTAATCCTTCAGGACACCATTCCATCAACAAATCTAGTGGGAAACAATCCAGTGTGTCAAAGAATGGTATGTTGTGCTGTACTCAGCCTCCTGAGTATCCTTAGAATTATGCGTTCATAACTTTTTACTGAAAATATTGGTCGGCTCAACCTGAAGACACCATTGCCAGCATGCCCACTGAGACAACCATGGGATTGCAAATTTCACCACCCTGTTCACCCCATATCCAAGATCCCTTAGAAAAGGAACTGCCGCAAAAAAACGAATGGATATTGACCATTTCTTCTCGTTGGTATAAACCACAAGTCTCGAGATGGATGAGGCCATGCAGTTGTAACTCTTTCAGCAGGTTGCTTGGTTCCTTCAGGGGGAAATTGTTACTGACCAAAGGACAGGACTCTTCTATTAAGGAGCCTATGGAAAGAAACCTGATGATGGGCATACTTGGGTATATGGTACTCAAGCACATTGACACTCTGGAGCATTTAGAAGGTGTATCACTCAGATGAATACCATGAAGTGTGTAGAAAAAATGACTGGGAAATTGCCTATTGAATCTATTCGCAAGACTCATGGAACAAGAAACACTCAGATGAACCTCCAAATCATGAAAGAGGAGTTTACCAGCAATGGATTTCTTAGATGGCTCATTAATTGATTCCAGTGGATGATCAGGTGCGTAGTTTAACTTATCCAAAAGAAGTGCAAGGTTGAAGCCTTCTCCAAGTCTCTAAATGTGATCAAGTGCCCAGAGTTCTGAGCCTGGCTTATACAAATGGGCCTGGCTGACAGGGTATACCGAGGGTACCTTAGTGCGAAGTGCCATTTTAAAGAAGTGGCTTGAAGAGTTTTAATACACTGAAAAAAAGTTCTTGCAGTAATCATGGTAGAGTTCTTGAAGAGCCACTCTTTTAACCAAATTGTCTATATATCAGGGCTCCTTAGGGAATCTGAGGTGCATGTCATTGAGATGGATAATATGGGGTTGTTTATATTGATCATAAAGAATGGAAAGGTCATGGGATGGTATCATGGTATCCCATGCAATGAACTTCAATGAACCCTCAGGAAAAACTGGTGGGACTTGAAATCCTTGAAGGTCCTTGATAACAAGGGACTCAAGTCTTTCAAGGGAGAGGAGATCTTGTGGGTAGCCTTTCACTTGGTGATGAGGACAGTGAGAGCACCTCCTGCATCACCATGGACCATAATAGGAAAGTGGAGGCTTACAAATCTTATCCATACAGTAGCAATTGAATTCTTTAGTGCACTTAGCCACTACTAAGCCATTGTGCACAAACCACTCAAGCAGTACTTAAATAAAATAAATGGACAGCATGACATGACCCAGCTTTAGTTGCCAGGTCTCAAGCCATTGAAAGGTTTAAAAGTTTTAAAAAACAGATGGGGTGGTCCTGGAAGCAAATCACCCTGGTGGTGAATAGCATTATCCTACTAATAATTACCTCATCATCAGGCCTGGAATCAAATAACAATTATCAGTGGAAGCAGATGGAGCTATTGGGATGGGTGCATTACACTATGAAACTGTTATATAATCATTCTTGAATAGTATCCAATTACATAATAACATGTTTCCTATTAAAAAAATGCCCAAATGTGGTAATTGGATGAAGTCCAAAACATATTTAGCCACCCAGCCCAATGGGGCTCCAGGACCAGGGGGAGGTGCCTGGAATAGATGGATGGACCACTAGGGACCTTGACACAGCAAAAAAACCAGGCCCAGGGCCATTGGTTAGTGCCTGAAACAATGAGAACAGTAAAAACAGCACCAGAACCACCAGAAATTGCTGGAAAATAAGTGCTGGGCCAATCAGTTTGAAATTTGGCACATGATTAGAGACTATTAGGATTAAAATCATGATGTCCTCCCCCTATGGAATAGCTGGGGACTTGAAACTTTGCACAGAGTATGAAATCATCATGAAGTGATCATGTGCCAAAAATGAGCCTGATACATGCACCTAAAGAGGGGGAACTGGGCAAGGGGGACTGGAATCACTGGAAGTTGCCAGAAACTAAGCACTGGGTGGACAATCCTGAAATTTGCACCTATAAGGAGACTATTGGACCAAAAATCATATCAAAATTTCAGCCCAATCCATGCATTACTTATGGAGATATGAGCCAAACAAGTCAGACCATTGAAAATTGATTTACTCCCCCCACAGTCAATATATGAACTTGAAATTTTACACAGAGTATAGTCATATAATGGACTAGATTTACACCAAAAATCAGCCCAATCAGTTGAGTTTGAGACATTCAACTCCCTTGGCAGGCAGAAAAGAGAAAAAACCCCACCATACATGTGAATCACCCCACATTGGGCCCAAAATAGGTGGAATTGACCTGTAATATTATGATACAGACTATATCCAAAAATGGAATGAATAGGATGTGTGGAAGTGACTGAAATTGAGGGGGAGGGGGAGGAAAATCAAAAGTGAATTACACAAGATGTAGAGCAGGAATGGATCTGATATTAGGCCACTAGTGTAATATGTATATGGGGAGTTCATAATGAAATATCAGCCTAACCAGACTTCATTTAGGCATTGCTCCACATCATCCCCTCCTAACTCACAATTTCCTCCCCAGGGCCTTCCATCCATTCCATTACCCTGAAAGTTCACAGTTGGCTCATCCAAACACATTCATAACATTCCTCAAGATTTCAGATTTCTTACTGCAATGTCAGACCTTGCAGAATATTTTCAAGTTTCACTGTAATACACCCTCCAGTGGGGGCACTTCTGGTGCTCCAATCACTGTGATTTTTTGTAGGCCACACCTGGTCACCATTTGAGGCTCAGGTGCAAAATTTCAGCCCATTCTAAGCACTTCTGGCATTGGTCACATGACCCAGGTCTTCCCCTCCCCCTGCTTCACTCAGTGATCCAATTTGCATGGTCTTTGTGGCCATTTGTAGTAGTAGTGGGTGACACCCCATGATTCCAATTCAAAGACATTCCATGGAATATTCATTGAGTTATTCAAGAAACATTCCAGATCAATTCAATTTGAGGTCAGAACTACAGTATTTCCACTAAATACTGCACCTCAAATTGAATTGATCTGGAATGTTTCTTGAATAACTCAATGAATATTCCATGGAATGTCTTTGAATTGGAATAATGGGGTGTCACCCACTACTGCTACAAATGCCTGCAAAGACCATGCAAATTGGATCACTGAGTGAAGCAGGGGGAGGGGAAGACCTGGGTCATGTGACCAATGCCAGAAGTGCTTAGAATGGGCTGAAATTTTGCACCTGAGCCTCAAATGGTGACCAGGTGTGGCTACAAAAAATCACAGTGATTGGAGCACCAGAAGTGCCCCCACTGGAGGGTGTATTACAGTGAAACTTGAAAATATTCTGCAAGGTCTGACATTGCAGTAAGAAATCTGAAATCTTGAGGAATGTTATGAATGTTTTTGGATGAGCCAACTGTGAATTTCAGGGTAATGGAATGGATGGAAGGCCCTGGGGAGGAAATTGTGAGTTAGGAGGGGATGATGTGGAGCAATGCCTAAATGAAGTCTGGTTAGGCTGATATTTCATATATGAACTCCCCATATACATATTACACTAGTGGCCTAATATCAGATCCATCCTGCTCTACATCTTGTGTAATTCACTTTTGATTTTCCTCCCCCTCCCCCTCAATTTCAGTCACTTCCACACATCCAATTCATTCCATTTTTGGATATAGTCTGTATCATAATATTACAGGTCAATTCCACCTATTTTGGGCCCAATGTGGGGTGATTCACATGTATGGTGGGGTTTTTTCTCTTTTCTGCCTGCCAAGGGAGTTGAATGTCTAAAACTCAACTGATTGGGCTGATTTTTGGTGTAAATCTAGTCCATTATATGAATATACTCTGTGTAAAATTTCAAGTTCACATATTGACTGTGGGGGGAGTAAATCAATTTTCAATGGTCTGACTTGTTTGGCTCATATCTCCATAAGTAATGCATGGATTGGGCTGAAATTTTGATATGATTTTTGGTCCAATAGTCTCCTTATAGGTGCAAATTGCAGGATTGTCCACCCAGTGCTTAGTTTCTGGCAACTTCCAGTGATTCCAGTCCCCCTTGCCCAGTTCCCCCTCTTTAGGTGCATGTATCAGGCTCATTTTCGGCACATGATCACTTCATGATGATTTCATACTCTGTGCAAAGTTTCAAGTCCCCAGCTATCCCATAGGGGGAGGACATCACTTTCCAATGTCTAAACCTGTTTGGCTTATACCCCATAAGTAAGGCATGGATCAAGCTGAAATTTGGATATGATTTTAATCCTAATAGTCTCTAATCATATGCCAAATTTCAAATTGATTGGCCCAGCACTTATTTTCCAGCAATTTCTGGTGGTTCTGGTGCTGTTTTTACTGTTCTCATTGTTTCAGGCACTAACCAATGGCCCTGGGCCTGGTTTTTTCACTGTGTCAAGGTCCCTAGTGGTCCATCCATCTATCCCAGGCACCTCCCCCTGGTCCTGGAGCCCCACTGGGCTGGATGGCTAAATTTTTTTGGATGTACTTCATCCAATTACCACATTTGGGCATTTTTTTAATAGGAAACATGTTATTATGTAATTGGATACTACTCAGGAATGATTATATAACAGTCTCATGGTGTAATGCACCCATCCCTATACTACAGTATTGGCTGTAATTTCCGCTTTTGGGCATTACATAATATATGAGCTAATGTCATATCCTCCCAGTTCCTAGTTTGATCTCAAGTTGACATCAACACCCTAGTTTTGTCACTATGAAATGGCCACTTGATGGTTATTTGATGTCAAACAGAAAACAAGCCTATTGGGCACGCTACAAACATCAAAATGACATGCCTTTTGAGATCAATGGAAGTGTCTGACCAGCCTGCAGCTTTGAACTGTAGGATCATGTTGAATACTTCTTGCAGTTGCACCAAGCAGTTGTGGTCCAAGGGCAGAAAGGGCACATCACAAAAGATCTGAACAAGTCTTTGGTGTTGACAATGGGGCAGGTGGAGGGTGTGTGTGTATGCCATGGATAAAGATCCTGACCTGAGAGCATGCATTATGATTATATGGGGTGTCCATTAGAAACTTCACATTGCACTCAATTTTCTCCATTGGCAAAAATGAAAGCTCAGTAGCTGATGTACAGTGGATGTGTGCTTGGAGAGGAATGAAAAGGGTCCATTTCAGTGTAACATGACAGTGAGACTAACAATTAACCAACCACAGTGTTTCTGTTGAGCAGAACAGTTAACCATAGTGTGACATGGTGCCAATGGACCAGCACCATACATCTCAGCATCATTTTCTATGCCATTCAGGGCATCATAGTCATCCTCAAAAAGCAACTCAAGGAGATTGACATCAAAGCCAGCTATAGACTCACTCACTAAGGCATAATAGATTATTTTATGACCAATGCTCACACCTATGCAGAGTTTGTGTGGTAGGAGGATTTTTGAATAATACAAGAAGACTCACTGAATAAGAGTATCTCCTTCAGATCCCATTATGAGTTGCAAACAACCTTCACATCTTAAGAATTTCTCCACTTGACCATATTACTTTTCTGAACATAACCCTTCATACACAGTATGCTGTTGGTGCTCTTGGTCCAATAGATGGGTCTCTTCATGTTGAGGGAAGGGGCAACTGTCAGTCCACAGACTATGGAAAAAAGCCTGGGTTTTCTCAAGTACTTGGAGTGTCACATTTGTTGTCTGAGATGCAAAGACATCAGATTGACACTGCTTCATAATGTCATCCTGAGAAGCATTGGAATGAGGGGGGTGCTTTTCATGCTTGGGGTATCTAGGACAGACTTTAACACCATTGCCTATAGATATACTTTCAAGTTATTTTATCTTGTAGTATGGCATACAAGACTCACATGTCCAGAAACAGAGACCACACAGCACCTCTATGCCATTTTGATCCCTTATATGAGGCATATATCTGTCCTTTCCTACAGGTGTACCACCACAAGAGCCTCCTTGGGAGTAAGCAAAGTTCTCATGTGGACTCCATGTCATTGGAACATGTGGGTCAATGTCAAAGACATGTAACACACCACCAACAGCAGTCTCCAGCCACTCAACAGCAGTGCCAAGTGGATGATGGACAAACCTTGATGCTTTGGTTTGGTGGGTCACTTGTAGACCACCTGGTACCACTTGAGCAATAGAGGGACCAGACAGAGGAGGAAGGACAGGTAGAGGGTTGGAAGATGAGTCTACTATATGTTCAAAGAGTGTGAGGAATGAAGTCATGGGTGGCACTTCCACTCCTGGTGTGGGTGGTGCCAATGTGCTGTACTTCTCCAGAGTTTGCACAGTATGTAAGAGAGTAAGGACAGTGAGAGGTGCAAAGTAAAGACAGTAGGAATGACAGTCAAAGAAATGTCTCAAATCAACAACAGTACTAGGAACAGGTACATGGTGCAGCTCAGAAGCTAGATCCTTCTTAGTCCAAAGGAATGACAACACAGAGGGGGGGCTAGCAAATGAAGGAGTGAGCAGATTGGCAGAGCCCATATTTGTTTCCAGAGGCCAAGCAAAATGATGAAACAATGTTTGCATCATCCAGAATGAGACACACAAGAGTCTCCTTTCATTCCTCACTTGCTACAGACAGTTATCTGAGTCCTACACTACACCACATTCACTTCCATAACAAAGACTCTCAAGGCAACATACAACCTATGGCTATTAGTATTACAAAGAGAGACACCCATACAGAAATACCGCCAGTACCAGCAGCAACTGGGAGTCAGACTTCAAATGCAACAGAATCCCAACCCAATCCAAGTGACCAACAAGATGGCCAGACAGGGGGGACCTACTTGGAGATCCTTCAGAAGCTGTGACAGCTAGAAGCAGATATAGAGAAGGAATGAGACCACTGTGAAACTATGGAGCTCAAATTCCAAGCTGAGCAAGAGACTCTGAATGACACTATTGCAGTCCTGGAAACTAAACTGAGCAACAGTGACACCAGCAACCCCACATGGGAGACAGAATCACTGATAGCAAGGATCACCACAGAATCAGTTGTCACTGAAATGAGTGCTGCAATGGCAGCCTTTTTGAGCAACCCAGTGCTAAGCAAGCCAGTGAAGAAACACACATTATTGGCAGCCAACTATGTCTCAGCTGAAGCTGTTGAATGCTCCAGAGTCATACCTGAGATTGTCTTGAGGACTGCTCAAAAGGGCTTCTTTATTCCATTTTCAGATCTCACAGCCTCCTAGTACCAAGACCACACCTTAAATGACAGGGCAATAAAGAAGGTGATCTAAGCTGTTGAGAGTAGCACAGGACTCATTGAAGCAGAGTATGTAGATGACTCCAACAGTCACATACAAGACTGAAACCTTCTGAAGCATGAATGGCTAGAGGTGCAAACTCATTTCATACAACTGCTACAAATGGAAGGTGTGGCAGACAATGTCACTGTTGAGAATTTCTGCCACCTCCACAAGTTCATCATGAGCCATACTCTCTGGGACTTCAACTTCCCAGTCCTAGCCTGAGCAGAACACACTTTGTGATGGAAATTCTTCACAAGTCCCTTCTCATTCGCCAATGCCAACCTAGAGAGGGAGGTTCAAAATGCACAGACAGCATATAATAAAGAGATGTTGGCCAAGTGCATCACAAATGGATCTGACCTTGCACAGCCATTGCAATCATGAATTAAATGGGAATGAAACCTGAATCATTATGATCCCATCTCCCAACCCATCAAGCACAACCCATCTAACCCATCTCACAGCAAGTGGCCCAATCAATGTGAATCTATGAAGCCCTTTCAAGGGAGAAATGAGTGCCCTGGCCCCAAGGCTTGTTGCTGGTGCTGTGGGAGGGCTGGCCACAGGGCCACAGACTGTACACTGCCAACAATGGCAGCAAGGAATCCAATTTGTTGATGATCAGCCAATGGAAGAGTCACTCATATATCAGACTCCAAAGAGTACTGCTACTATGGCCACATCAGACATACCTGTATCAAACAAGACTGCCAATCTCTCCACAAGTGTTCAATCTGTGGTAGCAAAAGCCATGGAGCTCAATCAACATTATGCTGAAGACAAAGCTCTAGTGGTGACCAAGTATCAAGCAGACCAATTCAAAGCCACCCTAATTCACCATAATTTGTTATTGCAGCACCTGCAGATCACACAATGGTTGAGGGAAGAACAGGTGCCAAACTACAGGCAGTCTTTGTACATGAATACATAATGGATGAGCTCACAAAGGGAAGACTCATTGGACCTTACACATTTGAAGAAGTAATTGAGACATACAGACACTTCATCTGTTCAGCCCTGAATGTTGTGGAGAAACTGTGGGTCCCAGGACAACCAGCCTCAGTAACAAAGTATTGACTAATCATAGACTGCTCAGCACCTGATGCCCAAGGAATGGCAGTAAATGATCTCTTGGACCCAGATGACTACCCAACTATTTGGGATGGAGCAGAACCTCTAGTAGTATATGTGAGTCTCACTTGATTATGCATCATTATTCCTTTCTTTCATGAATGAGGTCTGGGTCAGTTGACCAGACCACTCCCAAAGGGGACTTGTTCAGGTGGGGTTACAGTGTTGTGAACATGAACCATTCACTGTTTAGGGAACCACCCTGCAGTGTATGCAGTCCAATAGCTCTAAGAGTGAGGATGTGACAGCTGTTTTAGGATGTGGAGGAGATGACTCAATGAGTGCTGCCCACAAGGCCAATATGGACTCAAGGGTGATGATGCCCTTGAGAAAGCCAGGCATACAATCAAACAAGTAACTGAAGCCATGTACATAGATTGTGGCATGCAGAGAAGGGACAATGGCAGCCATTGGAGATATTGATGCTGCTTACTGACAGTGTCCTGTGGCACCAGAACACAAATGACTAGTTGTGCAACACAGAAATGATGGCAAGTTCTATGTGAACCAAGCTGTCCCATTTGGTGTTCACCCTGACACTGGGATCTGTGGAGCAGTACTAGAACCTGTATGAGACATATTGGCTGTGAACAGAATAGGACCAATCAGGAGACAGGTCACTGACATGATGTTCATAAACTGCCCTTTATCTGACCCACCAGCTCCACTTCCCATCACAGAAAAAAGGGAACCATCAAGACTAGGGATGCCTAGGTTCGGTTTTGGTTCGGTTTTTGCCAATTTGGGCAAAACCTAAACCAGACCTGAACCTGAAATCACCCATGAGGGCAAAACCTGAACCTGACCTGAGGTTTGGTTCCAGAGTGGTTTGGTTTGGGTTTAAACCAGGTTTAAACCAGAAACCTGAGATATAGGAGAAGCAAAACATTTTAGTAAATACTACAGACTATCTGGACTCTCTGTGTGAGTCTTTGCATTGACCACTTCCTTTGCATCCCATTTTCCATTCATATCTCATTCACACCCCTCCTTCACATCAATTTTCTGCTTACATATCTCCAGGGGATGGAACTTAGCTAACTAAATTGTGTCATGTGACCCTAGACTGAGTTACAGTAACCTGTGCAAATCTCCAGATTTGATCCCAGAGCCATGTGCTTTGTAACCTGCACAGATTACCCCATTAGATTCCAGAGTCATGCAACTTTTGACTCTGAAATTACAGTACTGTGTGCAAATTGCTAGGTTTACTTCTGGAATTGAATGTATAGAAGGATGATAATGATAATATGTGGAGAAATAAGGGTGAAAGTACATAGACTGGAAGGTACACCCTACCTTTCAGGTTCAGGTTTAAACCTGGGTTTGAACCAGGTTTTGGATTCAGGGCAAGGGCAAAACCTAAACCAGACCAGAGGAAAATTGAATGAAACCTGACCCCAATGGAACCAGACCTGGGTCTGGTTTAGGTTTAAACCCAGGTTCCCAAGGTTTAAACCAGACCAAAGGCATCCATAATCAAGACATACATGTTATTTCTGGCTCCCAGCAGTACCAATCCTCTTCAGTACTCCCCATGAGATAGCCTGGACAGCCCACCCAATTGAGATCTCAGAAACTGAAGCCCAGAGACTATGAAATCTGGACCAGGATGCATCCATTAGAGAGTGGACCTACCAATACAACCTGAGTGACATAATGGTGATCACAGACAAACTAGGAGTGTCATGGGCACCACAGAAGTGGCTAGATTTTGCCTTTGAAAGAACCTACATCAGTTTCCTCTGGGATTACTTCCTAAAGCAGGTCTCATTGCCAGATATGAAACAACAGAAATATCTGGCACATGCAGAGGCACTATTGGCTGTTAGCAACAGGCTGGTCAGTCACTTTTGCCCATCATATTAGATATAATGCACATTGCATTTATTATATCTAATTAGATGTATTTACTGTGGTCCCCCTGGGGACCCCTGGGAGGTGTTTTGGAGGTGGGTATCCTACAGCCAGGGGCCCCTGGGGGCCCCAAGAGACTTTTAGGGGCCCCAAAATGGCCTCGGGACTGCCTCCAAAGACCTTGTTCTAATAATGGATATTTTCTAAGTTCACTGGCACAAGGGGAGGGGCCCCAATTATTATTCAAAATTATGTAAGTATAAATCTCTACAAGTCAATACTGGAGTCCCAGTCACTACTTCCTGCATCAGAGGCCCCATCATCTGAGCACTGCTGACAGATTAGATCTGAAGCAGCAAGGATATCCATATCTGCCAGAACAGGAGCAGGCTCTAGTTCTAGATCTTCATCATCATCAGAACTATCAACATCGCTCTCAATGCCATTGGAATCTAGTTTCCTGGGCCTATCAGACTGCTGTGGTCTTGCATGGGCTGGAGCCTGTATCTGTTCTGCCAAAAGTCCTACACTGTGTGACAATGGGTGTTGAGCTGGCAATGATGGAGCCATGGCATCAGATATGACCAAAGCATCCAGTGATCGCCCCCAAGTCTGGCCAAGATTGCAAACAACTTGAAGATGTTCCAAGAGGAAGAATTTCATGTCTGAGTCTTAGATTCAAAGCATTCATTAGAAGAATTGGCCAAACTAAGAAGAAAGATATCATACCTGTAGAAGAATTCAATAGAGTCATCATTGCAGCCAATTCCTCATCAAACCAATGTTCAAGAGAATGTCTTTCTCTCCAACAAAGCTTGAGTTCATCCTGACAGTTAGCAATGTCTTGGACAAGTCATATTCCATTTCGAACCATTTCATCGCCCAGCCAAGGTGGAACATCACTGTCGAACTCATCGTCAGCAAGACTGATGTCCTGCCAAATGTCATTATCAACATCTAGGCTGAAGAGCCCTTTCATATTGATAGATGGTGGAATGAGAGCATTTTGAGGGATACCTTGATGACCACGAAGCTTCTTCATACTTTCTTGGCATTTATTGTACTCTGCAACAAGACCCTTGACAGATTGATAATGGCACTTGATTGCTCTGCTGGTGTGCTGCAGGGTACTATGGTCTGTAACACAATCAGATGTGCCAGTGAGCACAAGCAAATAGTGAAATAATAGATTATGAGTACACACCTACAGCCTTGATTCAAAAAGCACCAGTGAGATTATGAGTTTCAAGCTGGTCAGTCACTTTTGCCCATCATATTAGATATAATGCACATTGCATTTATTATATCTAATTAGATGTATTTACTGTGGTCCCCCTGGGGCCCCTGGGAGGTGTTTTGGAGGTGGGTATCCTACAGCCAGGGGCCCTGGGGGCCCCAAGAGACTTTTAGGGGCCCCAAATGGCTCTGGGACTGCTCCAAAGACCTTGTTCTAATAATGGATATTTTCTAAGTTCACTGGCACAAGGGGGGGCCCAAATTATTATTCAAAATTATGTAAGTATAAATCTCTACAAGTCAATACTGGAGTCCCAGTCACTACTTCCTGCATCAGAGGCCCCATCATCTGAGCACTGCTGACAGATTAGATCTGAAGCAGCAAGGATATCCATATCTGCCAGAACAGGAGCAGGCTCTAGTTCTAGATCTTCATCATCATCAGAACTATCAACATCGCTCTCAATGCCATTGGAATCTAGTTTCCTGGGCCTATCAGACTGCTGTGGTCTTGCATGGGCTGGAGCCTGTATCTGTTCTGCCAAAAGTCCTACACTGTGTGACAATGGGTGTTGAGCTGGCAATGATGGAGCCATGGCATCAGATATGACCAAAGCATCCAGTGATCGCCCCCAAGTCTGGCCAAGATTGCAAACAACTTGAAGATGTTCCAAGAGGAAGAATTTCATGTCTGAGTCTTAGATTCAAAGCATTCATTAGAAGAATTGGCCAAACTAAGAAGAAAGATATCATACCTGTAGAAGAATTCAATAGAGTCATCATTGCAGCCAATTCCTCATCAAACCAATGTTCAAGAGAATGTCTTTCTCTCCAACAAAGCTTGAGTTCATCCTGACAGTTAGCAATGTCTTGGACAAGTCATATTCCATTTCGAACCATTTCATCGCCCAGCCAAGGTGGAACATCACTGTCGAACTCATCGTCAGCAAGACTGATGTCCTGCCAAATGTCATTATCAACATCTAGGCTGAAGAGCCCTTTCATATTGATAGATGGTGGAATGAGAGCATTTTGAGGGATACCTTGATGACCACGAAGCTTCTTCATACTTTCTTGGCATTTATTGTACTCTGCAACAAGACCCTTGACAGATTGATAATGGCACTTGATTGCTCTGCTGGTGTGCTGCAGGGTACTATGGTCTGTAACACAATCAGATGTGCCAGTGAGCACAAGCAAATAGTGAAATAATAGATTATGAGTACACACCTACAGCCTTGATTCAAAAAGCACCAGTGAGATTATGAGTTTCAAAATTTTTCTCACACACCCTTGTGATAATCCGAGCTTTGAGGGCATGCATGTTCAGCTGATGTTCAAACCATGCGTGGTGTTTCATTTTTTGCAGTTGCTTGAATGAGACTGGATCACCGAGCTGCAATGTTGCCATCATATCCTCATCTTGTTTTGATAAATGTGAGATGACTTTCTCTTGCTCAGCAATTGCAGATGTTATCTCACCAATCTCATTCCTACTGGCAATGCTGTCCACCACTGGGGCAGCAACAAGCTGTTGCCGGAGAGCCATGACCAAATCATGAGCCACATTAATGCGTTGACGCACAGCAAGGATCTTCTCAACAGTGTGGAAACCCTTTTCTTGGATTGTCATTCCAAAGGTCAGCTTTGATATGCTCGTTGTTCTTCAAATTGTGCTTGAAGGTACTTGTCACTGTAGATAATTGCTGACCTCTTCTGCTGAGCAAGAAAAAGACATTCCATCATCGACTTCACATCTCTCCAACCAGATTCCAGCCTGGGACAACTTAACATCATCTAGGTGTTCAATTTGGAGATCAAGGATGAACAACCGATGATGATATCTGGAAACATGCAGGTTGGGAATAAGATGTTGAAGGTCACTCCACAGACACTCACAACCCTCACCATCTGTCAGCCCCCAGACATCCCCCTTCCGAGGATGATACCACAGCTGGCACACCCATTGATGACCATATGTGTGAAAAACACTGATGGCAAATATGATGCATGGCATCCACTGTGGCAGAAGATCCCATTTGAGAGCACTGCAGTGGATCCGGCAGCCAATGTCATACAGGATACCAACTTGCCAATGCTCAGGAAGCTCAGCCATGACCGCATTGATAAGGGTGAAGGCATAGAACTGCTGTTCACCAGGAGTCCACATACTGGCATAGACAATCACACGATCATGTCAGCAGACTGCAGCTATCACTCCAGTGTTGGAGAAATGGTCCCCAGGTGTCTTTATTCTGTTTCCATCAGCTGCCACAAAGGACTCACCACAGGAATCAAGAGATGAATTGGGGACTCATAGCCCTGGTTTGATTGCATCTCCATGATCATCATGAGGTGCATACTTGCCTTTGTTAGATCGTCTTGGGGCTTTGGCATTATTGCCTTCATGTTGCATGGAGTGTGCAGCCTTGACTCTCGCTTTCCAAGCTTCCAGGAAACTGCAGGGTACTTTGTGTGTTCCTGGTGTGACGATGCAAGGATCTTGGACACCAGGTTGTTTCTTGTGGCCTGGACGTCAGTCATAGTCCTTGTTTCGGCGTAAAGCAAAGCAAGCATCAATGCATATGAAGAGTTCAGGGCTACAGAGGGTGTGTCAGGGCCACGCTGTGATGAGAGCACCAAACAAATATAAACACAGATAACTCCGACCAAGTCTGGTGTGAGTCTGGCTAAGTCTGGGAGAATCCGGGCAAGAACGAGATAATGAGGATGGGATGGAGAGGTAGTCCAGCAGCCCAGAAGGGACTAGGTGGAAATGAGCACAGCAGTCCTTAAGCTCACGGAGTCAGCTGGAAGGTACTCGGACTGTAGTCTGGAGTAGAAGCGGAAATCCTGAGATTAACATTAAGGGAATAGGTACAGTGAGGCTAACCTGTAGTCTGGAGTAGAAGCGGAAATCCTGAGAGACCAAAGCTGAGTCTGTGGATTTCGCCCCGGACTACTTATACATAGTTCCTATACTACGGGGGATTGATCACTTAATGAGAGGTGGTTACAGGGGGGCAGGCACAAGAGGGGGAGTGGGCAGGGGACGGGAAAGTGGAGGGGACAGGGACAGGGCCAGGGGTAAGTGTGTGGGAACCGGAAGTAAAGGAAATGTGGAAATGAAGGGGAAATGAAATGGAGACGGGGACAAATCAGAAACAGGCCAGAACCAAAACCGGAAACGAACTGGAAACAAATCCGGAATTAACCAGGAAACGGACGAACTCTGACATTACCCCCCTCTTAAGCTCGATCATCCCAAGTGGGCTGGAAGGATCAATCCACGGAAACATCCGGAGTTCTTGTGCCATGTAACATGTCAGGCAATAATCGTTCTCCATTCGAAGAAGCTCGTCTCCGCCGTGAAGAGGCTGCGCAGGCATTGAGGGAGGCACAGGAGGAGGAGGCCAGGCTCGTGGAGGAGGAGCGGAAGAAGGAAGAGGCAAAGCAGAAGGCGGCTGAGGTGGCGCATCGTAAGGCAGCTGTGGAGGCCAAGGCCACTGCAGAGGCCAAGGCTGCTGCGGAGGCTAAGGCTACCACGGAGGCTACTGCCAGAAGGGTCCGAGAGGATTCTGCGAACCAGCCGTGAGTCCGTGTCTTGGTGAAGTTCCACTTACTTGGTAACAATATCCTCCAGGTCTACCGTGTGCGTCCACTGCATTCAGCACCGGATCTCTTGTGTCCCCCAGGACAAGCCAGGAACGCGGGCATGCCGGCCGTGCTTCATGGCGAAGGTTCGTTGCATGCTGGGTGACAAAGGGGCATCCAGAGCCGAGCCATTGACGGGTTGGGGCCGTGCTCGTGCTCCTGCAGCGGACATCCAGCTCTGACTGGTGGTAGCCGCAGAGCAAAGCGCACTTGCGCACAAATGGTTGGCCGAGGCATTGGAGAAGCAGGCCCGGGCCGCGGAGGAGATGGCATTGTCGGTGGGGGAGATGCAAGACTCTCTCCAGGCCATCGCTCAGCACCTGGTCCCTCGCCAGGTGGTTTCTCGTCCTTTGGTCCCAAGTCCGGAGTGGATGGGGATCAGGTCTGGAACGGTCGAGCTGGCCTCCAGTGGGGGTCCGTTGTCCGGACGCGGGATCAAGCATCAATGTACCGAGGAGCCCATCAACATAATGGACAGTGAGGGTGGGAACGGCCATGTTGATGATGAGGACGATGACATGGACAATGAAGACAATGATGATGAGGGCGAGGGCGATGAGTAGTCCGAGTTGTTGTTCTGTCCTCCACTCCTCCCTTTTTCCTTTTCCTCCTTTTTTTTTGTTCCTCATTGTAAATACATTGTTCCTTGAATTCGTCAATGCCTCGACCAGTCTGGGAGGTCCGTCAGAGATTCCGTGAGGAACTGGGTGGTCCTGAACAGTATGGATGCGAACTCCATGGCATTAATGCGTCTCGGGGCCTCTGGATGAGTCCGGTGGAATTCCTGAACGGCCTCCAGGGCGTTTTCCAGGTTGGCTTCAGGGACCCACTCATTGTCGGAAGCCAGTACCCCTTCCACTTCACTAGGTACTGGAGTTTCCAGCGGAAATACCTGGAATTCTCGATTCGCTCGACTTCATACTCCTCTTCACCTCCTTGTAAGATTGGGGGTGGTGGGGGTGAGCTGTGCGCTCTGCAATCAGGTCCGGTTGGAAGGGGCAGAGTTTAGACACATGGAACACTGGGTGGATACGCATGGAGGCAGGGAGTTTGAGATGGATGGCAGAGCAGGAGATGACTTTATCAACCTTATAGGGTCCAAGCCATTTGTCAGAGAGTTTTTTGGTGGGGCGGTCGGTGGAGATGTCGCATGCATCTAGCCAAACTTGGTCGCCAATTGTGTATTCTGGAGCGTCCGTGCAGTGGGCATCATAGAAGCATGCCATGTCTTCTGCAGCCCTCCGTAAGGCAGCCTGGGCTTCGTCCATAGCCTTCCGCATCCGAGTGATGAAGTCTGAGGTGGCTTCAATTGTCCTGGCATGGACTGGTTCAGTGCCAAGGCAAGGGTCCTGTCCAGAGTCCAGCCGGAATGGGGTCTGGCGTGTAGAGGAGTGCACCCAGTTGTTATATGTGAATTCCGCAATAGGGAGCCATTCCGCCCAGTCGTTCTGCCGGTGGTTAACAAAGATCCGGAGGTATTGCTCAATTTCCTGGTTGACACGCTCCATCTGTCCATCCATCTGGGGGTGGAATGCTGTCGAGAAATTTGCCTTAACGCCAAGGAGTGAGTTCAGCTCCTTCATGAACTTGGAAGTGAAGGTGGTGCCTCGGTCGCTGATAATGGTTTCCAGAAGGCCGTGATGTCTCCACATGTTGTCTCAGAACAGATGGGCGACCCCAGCGGAATCAACTGTGGTGGTTGTGGGCATTGCATGGATTTGTTTGGATAATCGATCGACAATGATCATCATGCTGTCCAATCCATGTGATTCCGGGAGTTCTGTGATCATGTCCATGGATATGACCTGCCATCGATGGTCCGGCACAGGGTTGGGGTGGAGTGTTCCGGACGGCTTGGAGGGAAGGTTTTTGTCCGGTTGCAAGTGTCACAGGCAGAGACATAGGTCACAATGTATCGAGACATCCCCGGCCACCAGTAGTGGTGGGACACCAGCTTGTACATCTTCCACCGTCCGGGGTGACCCGTGGTCGGAGTATCATGGTGCTCGTGCATGAGGTCATGACGGAGTTTTGGGTCCAACGGGACATATATGTGGCCTCGGTAGAGAACCGTGGAGCCATGGAGTTCCCAATCCTTGAGGTGTGTCTTTGGTCCATCCCCATTCAGCTCCTTAACGATCTGGACCACTTTATCATCGATCTCCGTTGCCCTTTTAATCCGTGCCATCAGGCTCCAGCTGGGCCCTTCAACTGTGATGACCTCCAGGGAGTCGGTGGCCCGTGTCTGGAAGGCAGCTGGTTTCAGGAGCACCACATCGGAATTGTCAGAGTCCCCACGTGGATGATCTGACCGGCATGAGAGGGCGTCAGGCTTCCCGGATTGTGTCCCGGAATGGTGTTGGAGGGTCAAGTTGAACCGAGAGAAGAATATGCTCCACCGGGCTTGCCTCCGGTTCAACTTCTGGGCAGACCGGAAGTACTGGAGGTTCTGGTGATCTGTCAAGATCTCGACCGAGTGAGGGGAACCTTCGAGGTAGTGTCTCCAAGCATCTAAGGCCCGGATGATGGCTAAGAGCTCCTTGTCATAGATGTCGTAGTTTCTCTTGGCCTTGGATAAGCTTTTTGACAAGAAGCCCACGGGTGCCACTTCCCATCATCTTGGAGTTGGGAGAGTACAGCTCCCGTTGCATACCCGGAGGCATCTGCTTCCACTCGGAAGCGTCTGGACTCGGAGGGAAACACCAGGATCGGTGCAGAGGTGATGAGGGCTCTCAGTTTGAGGAAGGTGTTACATTCTGCATTGGTCCACCGGAAGGGTGTGTCTTTCCGGGTGAGGTTGTTTAGAGGTCTGGCAACTTTGGCGAAATCCTGAATGAATCGTCGGTAGAAGTTAATGAACCCTAAGAATGACTGTGTTTCTTTCAGGTTTTTGGGCTCCGGCCAGTCCATTACACCTCCGACTTTGACAGGGTCCATCTCCACATGGTCCGGCGTGAATATCATCCCCAGGTATTCGATCCGATCTCAGAAGAACTCACACTTCTCCGGTTTCAGGAAGAGTTTGTTTTCCCAGAGGGTCTGTAGGATGCCTCAGACTCCTCGGACGTACTCTTCTCAAGTCTTGGCAAAGCATAAGATGTCATCCAGGTACACAATGCATACTCTGTTGTCGATCCATTCCCTGAGGACGTCATTGATCATGTTCTGGAACGTCCCAGGTGAGTTGCAAAGTCCAAAGAACATTACCAACGGTTTGAACAGTCCTTGGTTCATCCAGAATGCTGCTTTCCATTCATCTCCTTCTGCCATCCAGATGTTCTGGAATCCCCACTGGAGGTCAAGTTTCCTGAACACTTTGGCTCCATGGAGTTGATCGATGACGTCAGAGATCAGGGGTAAGGGGTATGCGTTCTTAACTGTGATGTTGTTGAGTTTCTGGTAGTCCTGGACTAGGCAGAACCCTGCATCCTTTTTCTTCATGAAGAACACTGGAGCGGCCATTGGAGACTTTGATGGACAGATTCGACCGGAAGTGAGATTCTCCTTCAGGAAGTCGTCGAGTTCTTTCTGTTCACCTGGGGACAGCAGGAACAGTTTGGCCGGAGGAGGTAGCTGAGTTCCTTCTTGGAATTCAATGTGGTGGTCCCATGGCTTCCGGGTGGGGAGTTGGTCAAAGGAGTCTTTGGAGAACATGTCCTGGAAGTCACGGAATTCCTTGGGTACGAGCTCCTCGAAGGTTTTGGCAGGTTCGTTTGCTTTCACCTTAGCAGCCTCTGCCAGCCTCTGAGAAGGGGTGGACGTTGCTCAGACGATTTTGGAGTGTTTGCTGTCGTCAGGGAAGTAGGCTGCAAAAATAGCATCCCCTTTTTCCAAGGTCAGGGTCTCATCATCGTTGTCCAGTGGTGCGGGCTCGTTCCGGGGTGTCTCCACAGCTTTCCAACCATCTCTCTCTTGTTGGCATTCTGTATTCCGTATTCTCCGGATCATTGCTCAGCAGTCAGATGGGCATTGGGTCAGTGTCAGCTTCCCTGTTGTCTAGTCGATCTCTGGGTTGTGGTGGTGGAGCCAGGTGTGCCCTATGATCAGTTTGGTTTTACCCAGTCCAATCACGGAGAACACCACCTGTTCGGAGTGGTCATCAATCTGGAGGATGACTTCTACTTCTTTGCAGACAGATCCCATCTCATTGAGCATTCCATCGACATTATAGACTGGAATGGGGTGGGCGAGCGGCCGTACGTCTAGTCTGTTCTCCTTTGCAAAGGCCAGGTCCATGAACATCCCAGTTGCTCCGGAGTCCAGTAGAGCAGTTCTGGCACAGATGGCTCCAGTCCAGGGTGATTGGATTTTCACCTTGACTTCCGTGGCTCATCTAGGGTCTTCGGAGAGGAGGCGGATTGAGGGTGGAGGGCTATAAATGGGGTTGGTATAGGTGGATACGTTTTCAGAATCATCACTCTCATCATCGGAGAAAAACATGTCATTTCCGATTCCGTATGTACAGTTTTGGAGGGGGGTGAATCTGTTGGTCAGGCAGGACGTATCCTTCACTGCTGACTGTTGGGAAAACCCTGCGGAGTGGATCCTGAGGGTTCCGGTGTGTCCTTTGTGGGTGGGAACAGCTTCTGTAGTTCCTCATGGACAATTGCTCTGGTGTCTTCCATTGCCTGGACGAACTGTCACGGCTTTTGTGGGTGCAGGCAGTCACGAGAGATGTGTCCCAGCTCCTGGCAGTTGTAACAATGTCGTGCCTCTTGCTTCCATGTGGAGTCTACGTCCATGGGGGCAAACGAAGTTGATGAGGAATGTGTTGCCACGGGAGGCACTGGGGTTGGCCTGGGGGCAGGGGGTGTTGTCTGGGGCTTCTCTGTGGGTGTTGGAGGGTTCCTCGGCACATAGGGGTTCGTGCTCACCGTGGCCTGTCGGAACCGGAGCTATAAGTTGTCCAGCCGGCATGCCGTGTCCTGCCATCCTCCGAGGGTCCCTGGTAGGTCACTGAGGTGCATTTTCTCCAGCAACCATTCGTTGAGTCCTCATTGGTATGCATCGATAAGGGCCTCTTCCCCAAAGCCGGTTCGACCTGCCAAGGCATCGAAGTGCGCAGTGTACTCCTCGGCAGACATCTTTCCCTGCTTCAGGTTCCGAAGTTGGGACCAGGCGGTGAACTCTCGATCTGGCTCCCCGAAGGCACTCTCGAAGGCAACCAGGAACTCCTCAAAGGTCTCGTATGGGTTGTGAGTCTCAGGGTCCAGGAAAGAGGTGGAAAGGCTTTCTGCCCATGCTCTGGCGGTTCCGTCCTTCATCCAGGAGAGGGTGTATAGGATTTTGTGCAGCTCCGTGGGGTAGACTCTGGGCTGGAGGGCAATATTCAGCTGGACGGAGCGCAGGAAACCTTCCGTCTTCTTCCGGTCGCCCGAGAACAGTTCGGGGTCTGCCCCCTTGGCCTCATGAGTGGATTGGGTGGCGGGGGTTGTTGCTGGAGGGTCTGCTGAACTGCGGCGGACACAAAGCCTGCGACGTGTGTCCTTGGTTTCGCATGTCGTCCAGCTCTTCTCGAAGGGTGGCATTCTGTTGTTGGAGTTGAGTGAGGAGGTGTTGGAGGTGGTTGGCGGTAATGGCTACTGGAGCACCATCGGACATTTCGGAATGAGGGGTAGAAGGGAAATCGGCGATACTAAGCAATCCGGATGGTGGGCTTGTGACAGAGCTTTGGTCTTCTGTCAGGGCCATGCTGCGATGAGAGCACCAACAAATATAAACACAGATAACTCCAACCAAGTCCGGTGTGAGTCCGGGAAAATCCGGGCAAGAATGAGATAATGAGGATGGGACAGAGAGGTAGTCCAGCAGCCTGGAAGGGACTAGGCAGAAACGAGCACAGCGGTCCTTAAGCTCACAGAGTCAGCTGGAAGGTACTCAGACTGTAGTCCAGAGTAGAAGTGGAAATCCTGAGATTAACATTAAGGGAATAGGTACAGTGAGGCTAACCTGTAGTCCGGAGTAGAAAGCTGGATACATATCCTGAGAGAGACACAAATGCAGTGGAAGTCGCGAGTTGAGATTTCGACCGGACTACTTACATAGTTCCTATATACGGGGATTGATCGCTTAATGAGAGGTGGTTACAGGGGGGCAGGCACAAGAGGGGGAGTGGCAGGGGACAGAAGTGGAGGGGACAGGGACAGGGCCAGGGGTAAGTGTGTGGGAACCGGAAGTAAAGGAAATGCGGAAATGAAGGGAAATGAAACGGAGACAGGGGACAAATCTGAAACAGGCTGGAACCAAAACTGGAAACAAACCGGAAACAAATACGGAATTAACCAGGAAACAGACGAACTCTGACAGGGTGCTTCATAAGTAAGAGTTAAGAACTATGTAGACATTACTTACAGCTTGCTTCCTGTGGTCTGACCGCCAGCTCCAGCACATAATCGGCATTGAGAACGAATATATCAGATGGAGTAAGATGAGGATTATGAGGGGGTCAGGTTTGGGACATCAGTACTTGGCAGTCCCCATGAGAAACAGTGGGCAACTCTGAGAAGCAGTGGCTTGGAATAGTGAGGCATTGCTGCTCAGGGCACTGACATACAGCTGGTGTGTGATAGGGGTGATCACATCAATCTTGGTAAAAGGTATCACTTCAGACATGACAGCTCTCGTTCAATGGGGTCTTGGGATAGGACTTCCTGATGGGCAATGCCTATTTGCTTGTCCATTTCAGCATTGACAACTCATATCAGAACTTAATACTGGTGCAGTGCAGTCCCAAATCTCCGACGGAATGAGTCTTTTGCATCAAATACATGTCCTCTCTTTGACAAGAACATTGTGAGAGCATCACACCATGTGGCTTCATTTGGAGCGAGATGGACGAATAGTGTTGCAGCGAATTCCAGCATTTCCAGGCTGATTGCAAGGGCTGGATAAACAGGCAAGCAAGGAAATAATCCCTGCTTTACTAGTTGAACTGGAGCACTCGCAGTTGTACATCGACATGCGTAACTCAATGCTACCAAGACCTATGGAAGTCTGTCTGTTAGTTAGAATCTAACCATGATATTAAGGGAAAACTACGTATGATCCATGTAAACAGTAGTAACCACCTTAAATACTGCAGGGCCACCACATGAACACTCGACCGACACATGATCTATGTGAGATTGGCCCACTTCGACTGGCATATGTACTCCATATATGGATGAATTAAGGAGGGATAATCTCATGATCCTACCTCTGTGCTGCGGCAGCCTGGCAATGTGCATGACAAGACAGTGCCTGCTCCACTGAGAAGTGATCTAAACCTCTGGTGTATGTTGGATATTGTACAGAAACAGGCATTCCACAGCTTCTGGCAATGGAGCCTCATGACGAGGGGTACTATTGCCACCTACTGCAGTAGAAAAACAGTGATGTGTGGTGTTCCTTGTCATGGAGATTGATGGATGACATGGCAGATGATACAGGTCAATGATAATGGGTGCTAAGATGCTGGTTGTGCAGGCCGGTGTGGAAGATAAAAACATCCAGTATCAGAAAACCCGAAATCACACCACTCCCAGCCTTTGGACAATCACATGACCAATTTACGAAATTAATTACAGCTACATGCGGAAATCAAATTCGTTCTATAACTCCGTCAGTTTTGATCAGAGAGGTACGCCCATATAACGCTTAGAAGGCTATGATTCACACCTTTCGAACGGTACCAAACACAAGTCAAACGGACCAAAACTGCACTCTCCAGGCCAATTTTACTACCAAAATCCGGATAACATCCACCTTACAGCCTCTGGTGGTTTCAAAACCCCAGGCCTTGGGGATATTCAAACCTGCCTGCATATTCCTGGGGATGGTGGGTTCTTGGCGGGTTTGAGGCAACAGGTCCAAATTGGTACTCTGCCCCGCAGGGATTTCCCCTGCAGGGTCAAAACCTGTGGGTTTTGAAACCCTGTGCAATACCCTACTAAGAAACTAGCACCAATCGCAACTTCTTCTGTGTGGAAGTTGGACGAGGAGACTGGCACATTTGTTACCGTCGTGCCAGTGCATAAGGCTGTTAACCGGTATAGAAGAAGGGTTGGGAGCTCCAATGACTGTCAAATCAAAATCTGGTTCAGCCAGTGTGTAGATGGGAGACTGTATTTCTGTTGTTATTCGTTGGGCTGGTTCGCTTCAATGGTTGATCACACTCTGCAAGACGTGTATGGTGTTCAGTGGAGAATAGGAAGGGATATGGACTAGCTGTAGTCAATGATATATCATTTGGGATGCTTGAAGAAAGGCTTATACATCTGTGATGCTTGTAGGAAGGCTTATACGTCATGTGGGATGCTTATAGAAAGGCTTATACGTCTGGGATGCTTGTGGAAAGGCTTATATGTCATTTGTGTTGTGTTGGTCTGTTTACTGATATTTGTGTATTCTTGTTTACGTTCTCCTGGTCAAAATGCGGATATCTGTGGTTTATAGACTGGTCAGTGCTTGGTTAGTTTTGTTAGTATGTTTCTTTCTTCTTTCTTCAAAACCTGATACGTATTTCGTTATGCTTACTTTTCCTTGGATGTCCAGCAACTCTAACCTTAGGTCCTGAAACTATCCTTGGCTTTAGTGATTTGTGTAGAGGGCTACCAGTGGCTTTGTCTCAACAACCTTGAAGACGACTTAGCTCCAGATGGCTTATAGATAGACTGTTCTTTAGAGGCAAGCAGAAAAGTTGACAGTGGTTGACAGTAATGATTTCCAGAGAGGAGATTATTGTGTGGGGGTACAGGAAATCTACCAGCTTTTATACCTTTCTGAAGGTGGCTGTGTTTAAGAAATATGACTCCCCCATGGGTGAGTCATATGTGAGTCATAGGTGAGAACAAAAGAAAAATAACAAGATGATGTAATAATGTGGTCATAGCTGAGTCATGCATACAGAGAACAAAAGAAATCATGAGGAGTGATGTCATAGTGATGTCATTCATAAAGAGAACAAAAGGAATCATGAGGAGGGGTGATGTCACCAATTTGCTGAGCATGTGGAATGCTTGGAGCATGTGGTCACTGACCATGTGGAGCATTCTGGAGACGAAATGAAAGGATATCTCTGGGTTTTGGAGATTAATTTGAGCATAGTCCAGTGGTTAAGGTGTTTTGTTGTTGGTTGATAATGGGGACAAGTGCATGGGATGGGATTTGATGCAGAAACAGCAGTTTGCATCCGTAATAGATGTTCTTGGTATCATTAGATGCGGATTTCTCACAGCTTTCTGGGCGCGGTGGTTCTGAGAAGATCCGGTGTAAACTGACAGAGAAATTTGTTTTTTACTGATGGGTGTTGATTCTGATAGTAATATCGCTCTGTAGAGTTCAGTTTTGATCTGTTCTTCGCGTGCTTGGCACTGTCGGATGCGGATTTTTTATATATTTCTAGGCGCGGTTGTTCCGAAAGGATTGAATGCGAACTGATGGAGAAATTCGTTTTTTACTGGAAATCCCGGATTTTGGTAGTAAAATTGGCCTGGAGAGTGCAGTTTTGGTCCGTTTGACTTGTGTTTGGTACCGTTCGAAAGGTGTGAATCATAGCCTTCTAAGCGTTATATGGGCGTACCTCTCTGATCAAAACTGACGGAGTTATAGAACGAATTTGATTTCCGCATGTAGCTGTAATTAATTTCGTAATTGGTCATGTGATTGTCCAAAGGCTGGGAGTGGTGTGATTTCGGGTTTTCTGATACTGGATGTTTTTATCTTCCACACCGGCCTGCACAACCAGCAATCTTAGCACCCCATTATCATTGACCTGTATCATCTGCCATGTCATCCATCAATCTCCATGACAAGGAACACCACACATCACTGTTTTCTACTGCAGTAGGTGGCAATAGTACCCCTCGTCATGAGGCTCCATTGCCAGAAGCTGTGGAATGCCTGTTTTCTGTACAATATCCAACATACACCAGAGGTTTAGATCACTTCTCAGTGGAGCAGGCACTGTCTTGTCATGCACATTGCCAGGCTGCCGCAGCACAGAGGTAGGATCATGAGATTATCCCCCTCCTTAATTCATCCATATATGGAGTACATATGCCAGTCGAAGTGGGGCCAATCTCACATAGATCATGTGTCGGTCGAGTGTTCATGATCCTCTCTCT
>MU129017.1:68614-97075 GCA_014904985.1 Hydnum rufescens UP504 | reverse complement strand
GATGTATCATCTCACATCAAAATTCATATCTCCTGCCAATAACTTCTCATCCCAGTACCATGCTGTACCAGTGGGGCCATTACATAACCAATTATTATTTATTTATTTATGATTATATATAGAAAAAAAAATCAAAGGCAATGCCAAAAGAGCAGCTGGTGGCTCTTTTGGCATTGTCATACACCCTGTAATACTGTATCAAAACTCACCAGATATTGTCACCCACCTGCCAAAGCGGGTGTGGCACCATATTTCTTTCGTCATTGTATAAGTTGCAGATAAGGGTTGAGGGGTCTTGTGCGGTTGTGCGCTCCCGTATTTCACCCTGTGCCTTGTGCATTCTTTTGGGTCGGATATGACATAGAGGAGGACCTAGAACAACAATATGTTAGTAAAGAAAAAAAATTGAAGGGAATGCCAAAAGAGCAGCTGGTGCTGCTCTTTTGGCGTTGTGGTCCTGTAATGAATAAAAACTAACCTAATATTGCCCCACCCCCACCAAAGTGGGTGTGTGGCGCTGTATCTGGGTTGTCTTTGTTGATACTCGGGGTTGGGTCTTGGGTGGCTGCATGCCTGTATTTCATCTTGGGCCTTGTGCATTGTTCGGGTGGGGTTGTGCAGAGGGAAAAAGAAAGGACCTACAATAATAAATACGTTAGTAAAAAAGAAAAGAACACAAGCAATGCCAAAAGAGCAGCCCTAGCTGCTCTTTTGGTGTCATTGTACACCCTGTAAAGGGAGACTCACCTAATAATACCACAAACCCGCCGGGGCAGGTGTGTGGTACTGTATCGTTGTGTACGCTGCGGGTGTTTGGGGCTGTGTTTTTCAGTGGCTGCATACATATGTATTTCACCTTGGGCCTTGTCCATGCTGACTTCGGGTAGGGCTGCAAGACTTAGAATAATGAGTACATAGTAAAAAAACAAAAGACACAGGTGGCACCAAAAGAGCAGTTGGTGCTGCTCTTTTGGCACCATAGTATGCTCCATGAACAAAACTCACCTAATAGTACCACACACCCACTGGAGTGGGTGTGTGGTATCATATTTGATTTGTCATTCGGTTGTTGTGGGCACTCAGGGGCTGGGCTTCTGGGTGGCTGCATACGTCTGTATTTCATTTTGGGCCTCGTCTGTGCTGGCTTCAGATGGGGTTTCACAGTGGAAGAAGGTACCTAGAGTAGCGAATATGTTAGTTTAAAAAAAAGAGATGCAGGTGGCACCAAAAGAGCAGCTGGTGCTGCTCTTTTGGCACCGTACTACACCCTGTAAAGAAAGACTCACTTAATAGTAGCACACACCTGCCAGAGCAGGTGTGTGGTATCATATTTAATTGGTCGTTGCAGGTATTCGGGGGTAGGGGTTTTGGGTGGCTGGGTATGTCTGTACTTCGCCTCAGGCCTCATCTGTGGTGGCTTTGGGTGGAGTTTCATGCAGGGAGAACATACCTAGAATAGTGAATACATTAGTAAAAGAAAAAAAAAAAAACACAAACAGCGGCATTGAGTTTGAGGCTTGCCTAAGCCATTTCATCCATACCTAGGACTCAACCACAGGATCCCGCAGTGTAGAATGAATGGCACACTTTTGATGCCAGCAATTGCCAATATCAACTGATGGAGGACGACTTCAAACCAGGCATATTGACACAAGGTATTCACCCGATTACAACCTTCCTGTCTACGAGCCTGGTCTGGACATTTTTCACTAAGCTCGTGGTTGCAACCTCTTCTTCTCCACTAATGTCGATCAAGCTATCCTTGAGGCTGAGCTCATCTTTGTAAGTGTCAATATCAATGAGGTTTCCAATGCCCTTGGCATGGATTCGCGTGTGCAGCCCAAATTCCTGTGAGCCTTGGTAAGCTTTATTTTTTTTCATGCAATATGTATGCTGTCGTGCAAAAAGAGCAGCCCAAGCTGCTCTTATTGCATGACTTTTTGTCACTTTTTACTAATGTAATTATTATTCTAGGTCATCACATTGCACTCAATTGACAGACCCACATGAATCCCCCACCAGCACCTGCCAGAACTGACAACAACAATACAGGAGAACAGGAGGCACCACACACCTGCCACAGCAGGTGTGTGGTGATTAAGATAAGCCTATTTCTTAATATGTATGCTGTCACGCAAAAAGAGCAGCCCAAGCTGCTCTTTTTGTGCAACTTTTTCATGTTTTACTAATGTATTTATTATTCTAGGTCATTGTGTCACACTCGATTGACAGACCCGCACAAACCCTGCACCAGCACCCACCAGAACCGATGATGATGATACTGGAGAACAGGAGGCACCACACACCCACTGCGGCAGATGTGTGGTGATTAAGATAAGCCTATTTCATAATATGTATGCCATGGCACAAAAGAGCAGCCCAAGCTGCTCTTTTTGTGTGACTTTTTCATGTCTCATTAATGTATTTATTACCCCAGGTCATTCTGCCACACTCGATTGACAGACCTGCACGAACCCTGCACCAGCACACACCAGAACCGACAACAACAATACCGGAGAACAGGAGGCACCACACACCCGCTGTGGCGGGTGTGTGGTGATTAAGATAAGGTTATTTCTTAATATGTACACCATCATGCAAAAAGAGCAGCCCAAGCTGCTCTTTTTGCATGACTTTTTCATGTTTACTAATGTATTTATTATTCTAGGTCATTGTGTCGCAGTTGATTGATAGACCCGCACGAACCCCCCACCAGCACCCGCCAGAACCGATGATCACAATACTGGGGTGAAATATGGGCGCATGCACAGCCATGCAAGACCCCAATGCTGGACTATCCACCACCAATTCAACGAGGCTTCAAATACGGTGCCACACACCTGTCAGGGTGACACTGCTGTTGAAGCCACAAACAGAAAGAGGAAAGAGATTAATTAACCACACGCTATCACAGTGGGAATCCTGAGTATACACCACACAACAAGGGACACACAAGTCTCGCACCTATCGCAGTGGGAATCCTGAGAGATCGAAACTGGTGATCCCCCAACTGCAAAGGGCTATAAATACTATTTCCTGCACACAGCCTCCAACCTTCCAGAGCCTTCTGCCATCTTCCATAACCTTCCGGATCCTCCTAGAATGCCGGCTCCACAGCCCATCAGTCAGCCTCCACAGCCACCATCACTAAGCCTCACTAAGCTGACACAGCTGTGTTACGAATCCTGTGCGCACCTCCACATGGCTATGCCCCAACTTCCATATGTATCCCCCTTAGCATATGTACTTCCAAGGCAGTGTACACCTGGGTACTCCAAAGGTGTCCAAAGTGTCAAAGGACCGTAATGATGTGGATGGAGTATGGATTGGGACAGGTGATGTGGATTCAGGGACTGGGGGTAGAGGAGGAGGAGGGGGAGTCTGGATTGGCAACTCCATGGACTCACGTGGGGAGCGAGGGAACGACAGGTGCTGACAAGGGCACCAATGCTGCCACTGGTTGACTACCCAGCCCATAGCCCGCTGGCCGAGGCCTGATAGAATGAGGGCAATAATAATAAGAGAAATGCCAATAATGGCAAGGATGACAATAACCCCCATAGTGAATGGAGGGAGAGAGGAGACAAGAGCATTTGAGGAAGTAGGTGCCATATGATAGGGTCAATGAAGAATGATACTCTGATGGGTAAGTCCTTAGGCGGAAGCAAATGTCAATTTGATCCTGACAACACCCACTTCAGCAGGTGTGTGGCAATATTAGGTGAGTATTTTCTTTATGGGTGTACCACAGCGCCAAAAGAGCAGCACCAGCTGCTCTTTTGGCATTGCTTATATTATTTTTTTTTACTCTATTCTAGGTTCTTTCTCCCTCCCCAAAACCCTGGCCCAATCAAAGCAGAGACAAGGCCTATGGCAAAATATGGAGTGTGCAGCCACCTGATAACATCCTGGTGCCCCTCCCTCCATGAAAACTCGCCTGATGAGAACACGGCCAAGGCCCCCACATGAAATCTGACTTATATTGTATATAACTATAATAAATAAATAAACAAATATTAAATAATCTTCTGGCCCTTACTGTACTGTATGGGCCATATACAGATTGATGAGGATATTGTCCCACGGGTTCCCCTTGGGTTTTTCAACCCCATCATGTATCCCGCGGCTTCTACCCCTGTGAGTCACGGGGGTGGGTTTTTGAACCCACAGGGGAGGAGGTCAAAAAATCCCCCAGGGGGGCCCCATGCAATACCCTAAATCAGCTGAGAAGGGGAGCAGCAAAACCTTACAACTTGGAGGGACATGGTTTCACCAAATCAGCAAGGGCAGAGTCATGGATGGCCCCCCTATCGAGGTCATTCTCAATCACCTTACCATGTTCCATCTTGTCGTTTCCCCTCTCATTATTGTTCTTGATCTCCTCGACATCACTCTCAGTCTGTTTGTCACTCTCAATCTCCTCAACATCACTCTCAATCTCCTCGATGACACTCTCAATCTCCTCATTGTTCTTGATCTCCATCATGGCAACATCGATGTGATGATGATGGTTCTCATGGGCCTAGACCTGGTTGGCAGGCGAGTAATTCCAATCCACGACATCCAGATGGATGGACCTGGGATTACCGGCAGCATAATCAGGAACCATTGAAGCTGCCAAAAGCACCCTCATCCCCTGTGCAATCTGCAAGTTTGAAGGAACAACTGGCCCCATCAACCCCTTCTGGGCACATGGGTGTGGATCAAGCTCCCTCAAAGTTGCCAACAGCCAACTGTGCTCCTCCCACATGCATGAGTTTGGATGAGTCAATACCTCAGGCCACTGTGCCCGACCCTCCTGGCCAGCACCCCAGGTCAATGCCAGACTCTTTCTCCGTTCCTCTGGAGGTTGTGAACAATGTGCAAAGCAGTCAAGGCACAATGGAAATGGATTCTGCACCTCCCGAAGTCCCCCCTGGCTCGCTTGATCCAGTGGTTCCTGTGGGCCAGTGGTTCCATATCAAGTTCACTGGTGTGACTGCTGAAGTGAACATGAAAGAAGTGTTCCAATCCCTGGTTGAAGATCACTTGATAGGGATTTGAGTTCAGAAGGATAAATTTCTTCCAAATCCGATGAAGTCAGCCAGTCTGTCAGTCAAGATGAAGATGGCCGATCCCCCAGTCAAGGTGAAGAGGGTCCTGCT
Organism: Hydnum rufescens UP504; assembly: GCA_014904985.1. Taxonomy (NCBI): domain Eukaryota; kingdom Fungi; phylum Basidiomycota; class Agaricomycetes; order Cantharellales; family Hydnaceae; genus Hydnum; species Hydnum rufescens. The sequence continues at coordinate 91,931 of MU129017.1, read as the reverse complement.
TGCCTTCAAGTCCCAGCAGAGACGTGACATCGTACTTGCTCGTTTCTGTGATGTACCTGGGTTCAGCCCTTGGCAGTCTACTTCAATGACTGCATTATCGCCTGATCATCATGAGACAATTTGTAACAAAGTGCCTCCCAGTTCAGGAGGGCACCTGTTGTTGTACTTGGACAAAGTGGAGTTGACAGGGGAGGGAGTAGGAATAGGGAGAAGGGGAGAAGGGGTAATCACACCACCCTTAGCACTGGCTTCAGGTGGGGGAGCTGCAAACAGGGCTAAGCACTGGCTTTGCCCTGGACACAGGAGAAAAGGATGCGAAGGAAGGGAAGTCATGATGAAAGGCATAAAGTAGTGACTGGCCAAGTGGCACAGTCACTAACTAAAGGGAGAGTGGGGGGTCAGTGAGAGGAAAGGGCTATCCCACTCACTGCTTTCCCAGCTAGGGTCCAAAGGTGCAGTCCCAAAGCCAGGGAAAGGGCTAGTATTGATGGCTACTAGACAGGCCAACCAGCTAGGCAGATAGAAGCAGAGTAGAGACAGATATTCACAGTTTCTCACTAGGTGATGAAGATCCGGGCAAAGGTTAACTTTATTAATCTTGGCAACTGCCGTATATACATGACTTTTGAGTCCTAACTTAATTATGTAATACACTATATTACACAATTGGCTCATATCAGTACCTGTGGGATGCAGAGTATGTCAAGATGTCATATGCACATCAGCAATCTCCTGATGATCTCACATTGTTGTTACAAAATGCACCTGCATGTCGGAATATTGGTGACTTGAGAGACCTACACCCCTTCCCTCCTCACGTTGGTGACCCTGTGGACCTCAAGTTCTACATTCGCTATTGTTTTCTGGATTTCAATTGGTATCCCCCATTGGTCAACCCTGAGAAGATTTCCCCTCAAGGCCACATATTCTAGATCGAGTTGAATTCACAACATTGTGGCTTCTGGCATTGCTTGAATCAGAGTACAGTGTGGTTCAATGTCGATTGAGTATTGTTGTGCATGCACATATGCAACGAGAATCCAATCAGGCCCTCCTTCCTTTCTGGGTTCCTTTGTTTGTGACAGGTGGTCCCTATGATACGTTGATTCATGAGATTGCAATTTTGGCCAAGCTTGGTGCTGTTGCTGGTGATGCAGGTCTCAAAGTCTTTCCTACCCCCCACCCTCACTTTCTGGAATCATGTGGGTTTGGAGATAACCAGAAATGGTACATTGAGTGGGAGCCAATGGAACTTGAACCTCAACAATGATTGAATGTTGGAGATGCCATCTTTGGTCAGGAACAATGAGACACCTTGTGCACCTTCCCCCTCCTGTCCTTCATATATTCCTTTCTATCTGTGCTATTGTACTCCCATGTTTATACTGCGCTCATGTCTTAATATATCTTTCATTGCATATCCTGTTTGTGTTGAGTCCAATTTCCAGCTAAACCTGATGACTCTTTTTGCAATGATCTCCCACAATCTCTCTCCATCCAGAGAAGTCCCTGCTAATGCTTGGATTTCTCGGATAGAGTGGTGGGCTGTCACACTGCAGTATCATACAATCTGTCTCTCTTTATATTCCCAAATTACTCCCATTCAGTGCCTCAACCTTCTCTTTCCATTTGTGCTTCATCATAGAACAGATCAATTTGATCCCTTGTTGACTGAAACTGAAGCATTGTACTTGGGAAGTCCCTGAATTTTTCTTGGATTTCCTGGTTACATTGCATTGTGGTTCTGTTCAAGTTCTCAATGTGTTCTTAACTGAGATGTCCCAGGAGCAATCCTTGGATTCCTCGTGGGGATACAGACATTTGGCACCTACCCTATCTGTTGAAGAGGAGACTTCCAATCTTCTGCCTTGCCATGGCTTCTACTACCCCAAAATCACCTATTAAAACATACAAGAAAACACATACCTTCAGGAGTGGGCCTTCTAAAGACCACTCAGATGCTGATACTGCATCTGTTGACACTGTATGTACATGCATCCTCTGTCATCTGTCTTATCTAATACTTATGATTTGCATACTGTACAAAGGTCACCTCACAGCCTCATAATGGGGAACACCTTGGTCCTGTGGCAACACAACATGCAGCCAAGTGCAAAGTTATGGATGCACCACCCAAGGTTGGCCCTCCTGGAGCCAAGTGAAAAGTCTGCATTGTTGGCTCCACTCCCTCTACCTCCTGGTCAACCCAAGTTTTTGTGGAAATGACTGAACAACAAGTCTCACGGCCTGTTACAGACTTGCATTCATCACCTGCAAAGACTGTGCATCATGCTGAATCACCCACCCCATCCTCACATTCATCACCTGAAAAGACTGCCATTGTGCTGAACCCCCTCTCCCTGCTTTGAACATCAATCTGTCATCTGATGATGGTCCTCTTTCCCCTTTGTATCTGTCTGACACTCCCAGTCAGCTTTTGGAGGAAGTCCAGAAATACATGCCAGCTGAACTCCTCAAAGAAGCCCAGGCATTAGCACTCTGACTCCCAAAAAGCATTCCTGAGGCCTGCCCAGGAGATCTTCTCCACATTTGGGATGCCAACTCTGTCAGTGCCATTGTATTGTCTTTACTGGATGGTGGTGTGGATCCCAGTGAAGATGTTGAATATGTTGATTGCATGCTCAATCATGTTTTCCAAGGCATGGGTGTGTCGCATCTCATTCAAGAGATGCAGCATGGTTCTTGTGGCCCCCTTGGCATTGTGGAAGGATTGAACTTCTTTGCTGAACACTGTAACCTGAACTTAGGTCAGTTTGGGGTCAAGCTGTTGAAGCTCATTAAAGCCCTCCACCGATGTGTATAGTACATCTGTCCTTTTTATCTTCTCAAGGTTATTTACTGACATGCAACCTTCACTTACAGTCCCAATCATGAGAAAGCTCCGCTATTCCATGAGTGTAGTCCATCCTTGAAAGATCATAGCACCGCATCACCCACATCACACCCTCTTTCCTCTCCTGTATGGTGCCCTCATCCATTACCCTCAAAAGCAGCCCATTGCCAAGCTAAAACAGTCCACTTCTCTGATGATGATGGATCTGGTAATGATGGCGATTCATCAGAACTTGAAGATGATGAAAACACAGATGAGGATGTGCATCAGGATAATACCACTACAAGCCCTGGTGCCAAGACCCAGGGGAAGTCATATGTGACAGGGCCTTTGCCCATTGAGCATGCAAATGAAGTGAAAGGCTTAACACAGGCCTTCACCAATGCTCTGGCCAAACTCGCTGAAAAACATAATCACCCATTGCATCAGGTGGAGCGCCTTGCCAATCTCACTTCAACTCTGAAAGCCAAGCATGCCTCAAATACTTTCAATGGGTATGCACGGAAGTGGAAAAAGGAGGGTCTTCCAGCTTGTGAGTACTCCTTTTGTTCTTTGAGTCAGTAGGAACACATCCTAATAAGCATCTGTCTATAGTGCCTTCCAGCGAATTGAAGGATGTGTACCTTAAAGAGAAGGAAGCTTTCGATGGCGATCCCAAGGGTCTTGAGTCATGGCTTGAGGACCTACATATCTTGGCTCAAACCACAAGGGTGGATAATGACATCAAGCTGACCCAGGGGTCCAAAGTTGCCAAGTTCATGGCACAAAAGAAGAAGGCAATGAAGGCTGAAATGGTGCACATGGCCAAATTCGATGTCCATACAATACTATTTGTTGTTGCAGGACAAGCAGGCACTCATGCAGCACATGCCCAAAATGCTGTAATCTGTGGATCTCCTGAAATCAAAAAGATTGCAAATGGCAAATTCAACCTGGATAAGTGTCTCAATGACCTCTTTGTCAAGGTCTTGCATCAATGCCTCAACAGATGTGGTCTACTGAAGTGGCATGAAGAGACCAAGAAGGCAGAGAAAGCAAAGGAACTCAAGTCCCGTGATGCTGCCTACTCTGCTGCCTTGAAATATATTAGGAACCTTTTTGTTGACCATGCATGGTTTCCAAATACTGTTCCTTGGACATGCCTACTATTCATGTTGGCCCAGCATCATGTGCACATTGTTGGTTGGCCACTGGAAGCAGAGTGCCCTGCCCCCCACCCTCGACAAGGCCAGAAAACATGGGAAGGTGGAGAGTGGAGATATGTCATTAGCGAATTCCACAAAGGCAAAGACTGTTCCATCAAGGTCAAGTCTTGGAATTCAGAAGATGAAGATGAAGATGAAGATATTGCCTTAATCATTGACCGGACTGGTACAGTTGTCTGCCGTGTTCACGATATTGCCATTGAACACTCCTCATTGAATACTGCTGGACCTTCAAATGTTCGACACTTATCAAAGGACTCCTGCAGGTGCTTCACCCAGAGTGCCAAGTCTGAAGGATTGAGCAGTACTAATCCACCCAATTCAAAGTGCCAAAAGGGCAAGAAAGCACAGCCGAAGTCCACTGAGGTGATCACCTCAGGAGATGAGATGGACAATGATTCCCTTGGGTTGGATGCTCCCAATAAGCCAACCAAATTGACAATTACCCACCCAATTCTGCATCAACATCTGGATGGCCCCCAGAACTATGGGGAATTAGGTCTGAATGCTCTCCAAGGAGCGAGTGTCCCAACTTCTGGCCACACATTCGGAAAGTCTAATCCTCTCTTCTGTCTTGCTGGACCATCTGACTTTGTACCTGGCCAACCAAATTCTGATCATTCTGTTGGTCTCACTGGACCATCCAACTTTGTCCCTGGCCAATCAAGCAGTGATCCTCTCTTCGGTCTTGCTGGGCAATCCAACTTTGTCCCTGGCCAGTCAAACAGTGACACTCTCTTTGGTCTCGCTGGACAATCCAACTGTGTCCCTGGCCAATCAAACAGTGATCCTCTCTTTGGTCTCACTGGACAATCCAACTGTGTCCCTGGCCAATCAAACAGTGATCCTCTCTTTGGTCTCACTGGACAATCCAACTTTGTCCCTTGCCAACCAAATTCTGATCCTTCTGTTGGTCTTGCTGGACTGGCTGGACCATCCAACTTTGTCCCTCACCAATCAAACTCTGTCTTTGGTCTCCCTGGACCATCCAACTCTGTACCTGGGGTGAAAAGTGAAGTTGACTGGTCTATACTCTATTGAGATATGATGCAGCATGGGATGTATAGTTCATTTGGGAACATGCCAGAGTAGGCTGACTGACTCTCACTGCATGTTTTAATTCATTCACCCTATCACACCTTGGTCAGCCACTTGGGCTGACCTTAATAGGCAGGACAAATCCCTCATCTGGTCAGCCTAAGAGGCCTATTTTTTCTTTGATGTCAATTGACAATCCTTGGATGTCAAATTGACATCTGGCCATCTTTCTGGAGCAGAATCAAACACTGTGAGCAGAAGCATATGGATATATTTGGTTGGGGGGTATCGGAATAGGTCCTGGAATGCCCAGGGACACCCCTGAATGGGTCAGTGGGCTGGTTGATTCCCAATATGGAAATGTAATTACATAATAGCCTAAATAGGAAATTATGTAATTCACCCAAAAAGCGGTGACATAATCATACACAATAGTAGTATTATTGTCAGGGTTTGTCCCTTACTCTGGTCCACTCCGGTCCACTCCAGTCCACTCCAGATCACTCCAGTGTTGGAGGGATAAATCCCTACACCATAGAATCCTCATCCTTGGCCCATTTTCCCTATGAACGAATCAATTATATGTCACCGTGCTCATTTAATTATATCGCCATTCATTTATTCATGAAATCAATTGGATTCCTACCCTTTCCAACCCATAATATCACCTCATTCCTTTACCATGTCCACCAGTCAATTTATTGACTATCTGTCGGACTTCAACAGTCCTCATCAAAAAGGGGCAGTTTATGCCCTACTTCAAGTCCATTTTCTTTGGACAAGGCAATTCAACTTGCCATCTTTCTTCAAGACTGGGTGACTTGCCTGCTCTTCCAAGTCATCCTACTGCCTTAAGGGCGACAGATTGTGATTATGTAACGATGCGGACCGGGCCTAGTTCCAATTCTGGATCGCGGATTCATCACATGATCCAGATAGGGGCTGCACTACTCTGAAGGAGTATTTTTCGAATTTCTCCGTCGGTTTTGATCGGATCGACTCGAAATGACTGCGCCCAGAAAGATACGAATCGTACCTATCGAACGGTACCAAACACGAAACGAACGGATCACAAATGCGGTCCCTGTAACAATATCTTGCCATGATTCATACTCTGAAGGAGTATTTTTCGAATTTCTCCATCAGTTTTGATCGGATCGACTCGAAACGACCATGCCCTGAAAGCTGTTGAAAATGCGCATCGAACGGTACCAAGGGAAAAACAAGCGGACGCGAACTCCATTTTTCACAAGACAACTCCCTCTCCATGACTCCCCCTTTGCTCCACCATTCAAAATAGTGAATTACTTCCGGCCCTCTTATGTCCAATGGAGAAGACCCTCAGGGCGACCTATTCCACTTTTCCTTAAGGGAACTTGTCCAGGTTTGAAGGAGGAATAGCATGTAATGTGTCAATCTCCCCTTTTATCTTGAAATTGGAATATCTCCATCAGTTTTGAAGATTTTAACTTGATTTCTTTTTCTCTGTGTGTCCCTTAAGTCCGACTTTTTCACTTTCTATTGAGTCGAAGTCTGGATTGTATATTAGGTGCAGCTAGCACACAAATTCAGTAGTTCTCCCCCTCCCTCCAGTTTGAAGCTCCTTGAACAGCTGCTGGTCCCTGGGTGATTTCTCACTACAAAAAGCGAATTCTAACTACACTTTGACTAAGGTCTCAAGAAGAGATTCTTAGGGTGTGGTAATTTGACTGAAAGACACATTCTCACTTAATTGCTTGGGCTTTGTTGGCTCACTGCAATTTCCCCTGTTCAAAAGACCTTCCCCACTCGGACCTGAACATCCAGATTAGATCTGTGATCCCCTCCTTCATCCCCGGCTCAACATCATGGACAGTAGTTGGATTGATTCATAATCATCCTGCTTACACCGGTCCTTGTCCACCCACCTCCAGTCCAGTTCTCCACTTAGTTCCTTCACCCAAGTCCACTTTGCTTCTGGCTTGATTCCGGTTTGACTCTGACCCAACCCTATCTTGGTTTCATTTCCCTTTCATTTCCCATTGCTTCCGGTTTGTCCCCTGGCTGAGTTCCTGTTCCTGTTCCTGTTCCTGTCCCCCTTGTAACCACCCACAGTTTAGCGATCACTCCCCCATAGTATAGTCATCATGTATAAGTAGTCCAAGAGTGAAGTCCAGAGACCCCAGCTTTGGTCTCTCAGGATTTCCACTGTTACTCCAGACTACAGGTCAGCCTTCATGTATTCCATATTCAGATTACATAATCTCAGGATTTCCGCTGTTACTCCGGACTACAGCTCCAAGTATTATCCAGTCGACTCCATGAGCTTAAGGACCGCCGTGCTCATTTCCACCTAGTCCCTTCTGGGCTGCTGGACCGCTCCTCCAACACCCCTAACCTCCTTATCTCATTCTTGCCCGGATTCTTGTGGACTTAGCCGGAATTATTTGTGTTTACATTTGTTTGGTGCCCTCATTGCAGCGTGGCCCTGACAATTATGTAATGTATTACATAATTAATTGATGACATAATTAATTATTATATTATATAATATATATTACCTAATATACATATTGTCTAATTAATCATTACCTAACTACTACCTAATTAATTATATAATATAGGTCACATGACCAGCACTCATGTGCCAGTCATGCAAAAAAGAGGGGGCACCCCTGCCCCAGACCAACTGGAGGGGTAGGGCAGGGGTCAGAGGGGCCCACCAGAGGGGATGGGGGCCCCTGGGTGAGGAACTAAAGGATCCTATAATGGGGGTTGACAGGTTAGTTAAAAAAATCAATAGTAGTGCAAAAAGGGCAGCCAGAGGCTGCCCTTTTTGCACTAGAGTAGCTAAAACTGTAATAACATACCTTAACACCACACCCCAGTCTATACTGGGGTGTGGTGGCTTGTCCTGGGCTCTTGGTAGATTGAGGTGGTGGTGTTGCGCAACAGAAAAAATTTTCCAGCAATTGCCGGTAAATTGAACCTGGGACTCAACACCAGCAGTTGCCCAGTTTCAAAGCAAGCCACCTGCTGCTATGAAAAAGCCTAAATGCGGTAACTAGATAGACCAATATAAAAGGGTGGATTAGATGATACTCTATAATAACTTTGGATCATAGCCAATTACATAATACAATGATTCCTATTAAAAAAAGCCTAAATGCAGAAATTGGATGAGGTACATCCAAATAACCACTGAGCAGATCATTCTGAAATTTTTTACATAATTAGATGCTACTTCTATGCAAATTATATCAAAATTTCAGCCAAATTGGTGCAGGGGTTATGAAGATATGAGGCAACAAGTCTGGACATTGAAAATTCATTTCCTCCCCTTGCAGAATAGTTAGAGACTTGAAAATTTTCACAAATCCATACAATATAATTTACTAATCATATACCAAAAATCAGCCCAATCCACACACTTGAAGGGAATGAACTGGACAATAGGTACCAGAAGCACTGGAAATTGCCCAAATGTAAGGAGTCCAAGGATCATTCTGAAATTTGGCATATGATTAGATACTGTTTAGATGAAGACCATATCAAAATTTCAGCCAGATCCACTCAGTAAGTACAGAGATATGAGGGAAACAGGTTTAAACATTGAAAATTAATTTACTCCCCCCACAGACAAGGTATGGACTTGAAATTAGACATGAGTTATGATCATATAATTAACTAACCATGTGCCAAAAATCAGCATATTCTGTTTACTTCTAGACATTCAACTCCCTTTTCAGGCGAAAGAGAACAACAAGCTACCATGAATGTTAAGCACTTTAAATTACACCCAAAATAGGTGGAATGGGCTTATAATATTATAGCCCTGACTGTATCCAAAAATGGAATCAATTGGATGTGTGGAAGTAGCTTAAATTGAGGGGGAGGGGGAGGAAGATCAAAAGTGAATTACATAAGATGTAGAGAAGGGGTGGCTCTGATATTACACCACTGAGTTAATACATATATGGGGAGTGTACATGCCAGATATCAGCCCAACTGGACTCCATTGAGGCAGTGTTCCACAGGCCTCCCCCCTAAACAACAATTTCCTCCCCAGAGCCTTCCATCCATGTAATTCCCCTGAAAATGCACACTTGGGTCATCCAAACACATCTATAGCATTCCTCAAAATTTCAGATTTATGACTCCAGTGTTAGAGTCTCCATAATATTTTCAAGTTTCACTGAGATACACCCTCCAGTTGGGACACTTCCAGGGCTCCAATGACTCTGAATTTTTGTAGGTCACACTTGCTCATCATTTGAGGCTCAGCCCACATTTTCAGCCCATTATGAGCACTTTTGACATTTGTCACATGACCAAGATCTTCCCCTCCCCCTGCTTCACTCAGTCATCCAATTTGTGTAGATATTGTTTCCATCTGCAGTGGTAGTATGTGACAGTGCATGATTCAAATTTCAGGAGATTCCATGCAATATTGATTGAGTTATTCAAGAAACATTCTAGATCAATTCAATTTGGGGGTCAGAACAGCAGTATTTCCACTAAATACCGCTGTTCTGACCCCAAATTGAATTGATCTGGAATGTTTCTTGAATAGCTCAATCAATATTGCATGGAATCTCCTGAAATTTGAATCATGCACTGTCACACACTACTACTACAGATGGCAACAAAGTCCACACAAATTAGATGACTGAGTGAAGCAGGGGGAGGGGAAGATCTTGGTCATGTGACAAATGTCAAAAGTGCTCAGAATGGGCTGAAAATGTGGGGCTGAGCCTCAAATGATGAGCAGGTGTGACCTACAAAAATTCAGAGTCATTGGAGCCCTGGAAGTGTCCCAACTGGAGGGTGTATCTCAGTGAAACTTGAAAATATTATGGAGACTCTAACACTGGAGTCATAAATCTGAAATTTTGAGGAATGCTATAGATGTGTTTGGATGACCCAAGTGTGCATTTTCAGGGGAATTACATGGATGGAAGGCTCTGGGGAGGAAATTGTTGTTTAGGGGGGAGGCCTGTGGAACACTGCCTCAATGGAGTCCAGTTGGGCTGATATCTGGCATGTACACTCCCCATATATGTATTAACTCAGTGGTGTAATATCAGAGCCACCCCTTCTCTACATCTTATGTTGAGGTTGTCAAATAGCCCAGAAACCAAGAACCAAAGTGAGCCATCTGATATGAATGAGGACACCGTAGTACAGACATGGGGAGTGAGTCTCCAACAAGCTACACTAACCCTTCAGCTGGCTAGTGCTGCCATACAAGGACTGGGCGACCCAGAGGCACACTTTGAAGACATGAATCCACTAAGGAAGTGTGCACTCGAACTGGCTGTCCACCTCGGGGCTATACCCATGCTGACATACACACCCCCGGAAGCCTCTATAGGGTCCCTGATCCAGACCAATGCAGAACAGGCTAAAGCATTGGCCCAGAACGCAAACTCTATCACAGTGCTAACCCATATCCTAGACAGCCAACCAACTGCGACAGGTACACCCCCTGCAGGAACGCCCACTGCACAGATTGGTCTATCAGATTCAATCCATGCACCAGTAAAGTGGACATCCCACCTGAAATGCTCTGACAACCCGCTCCCCATCAGACTGTCCCCCAAAAAGAAAGCTCCTGTGGCCCCCCTGCCAACTAACCCTTCACAGTGGAACCACAACAGACACCTCATTGAGTTCTACCCAAAGGTTGCATGAGAGGACCGTCAGACAGGTAGAGAAATTGTCTTTAAAATTAATGAATCCCTAGTAGCAAATGGTGCATCCAAAGAAGAGCATATTGATGCCATCCAGTGGTCCCTCAATGGTAACACTGTAATTATAATGAGTGAAACCACAAATGCCAAAGCCATGAAGGACCACTATGGAGTGATCGCAACCCACTTCAGTCCGAACATGTTCAAGGCACACCCTGACCATGTGTACCACAGGGTCAAGCTGGATCGTGTCCCCACATCAGTTGATGGAGAGTGTACAACAATTGAAAAGGTAATGGAGGAGCTAACGGAAAAGTGGGCTGGCTTCAGCATGCTCACCCAGCACGGAAAGCCATCTTGGCTTGGGCATGAATCAATAATTAGTAAACAATCAAGTGCATCAATCTCTATTAGCTTCATGTCTGAAGAGTCGGCCACTATATTTAGAGACCAAGGTATCTTCTACCTATTTGGGACATCTTGCCGGACATCCAAATACACTGAATGGCCACAGATATACTACTGTAACCTTTGCAGCTCAATAGATCACCACACCGATGCCTGTCAGACTGGCCACCTATGTGCCACATGTACGAGTAGCAAGCATGTGAGCAACTTACACCCTGCTGAAACCCCATGCAAGTGTGTGAACTGCAGAGGTGAGCATGAGGCTAGATCTATTATTTGTGATGCCCAGACCAAGCGCCTAGGTAAACTAAAAACTCCTGGGGCAAGTATGCCACCAGGAGGGGGAAAGCCGACTAACTGAAAGAAAACCACTGTGCTGGGAGTAAAGGGGCTGAAACCGCCAAGCACACCAGCAGCTGCCTTCACTGAAGTTGAGTGGGAAGGCGCAAGGGAGGCTGCCGATGCCCCTGTCTCACTCCCGTGGGACAATCCAAGGGAGGTAACAATGGAGGACCCAGATGAAACTAATGTACAATGCTCCAACAGACTCAACCAAGAAGATACTGACCGTAGGAGAAGCCAATGCAACCTCCGGAGCACCAAAGATGAAATACGGAGAGCCAACCAAGAAGAAGCTGAGCGTGAACATCAAGCCCGTCTTCTATTGGATCAAGCTAAGTCCCCCCCCTCATTGAGCCACTCAGGAAAGACCCCAGAGAATGACTATATGACCCCTAAATCTAAACTGGTATATGCTAACCTGAGGCAGCCCGCGAACAGCACCTCCCAACCTCCCCATGCCGCCGATTGAGAAACCTGCCAAAAGCCCACTTATTAACGTATACTGCCTGAACACAGCTCGTAGCAATCAAATATGTCACACAGCCCTCAACATAGCCTCAACGCATGAATGCAATTTCGACATTATACTCCTTCAAGAACCCTGGTATGGAAGTATAACCAGTGCAGATGACATCCGATGGTGGTGTTAGCATGCAGGGATGGCAGCCCATAATGCCTACCTCACCAGTGCTGGAGGACAGACATCCATGGGTAATGGCCTATATCCATATTGAAGCCAACCTTGATGTAGTCGCCCACTCAGATTTAATTAATGATCTATATATTCAGGTACTTGATGTCAGACGCCAGGGTGCTAACCAGCCAATAACCTGGCTGGTGAATATCTACAACCAGTCAGCAGCAGAGGAGGCTGACGGCTTCTCTGTGGACCGACTGTGCGATATTGTCTTTGAAGAAGACATAGCCACAATTCTCACAGGTGATTGGAACCTCTGACACCCAATTTGTCGTGTAATGGAGGGCAATGGAGACCAATGGGCACAGGACACGGTACAGTGGTTACAGGAGAACAATTTTATGATTCGCAACCCACATAACCTCACAATGTGGAAATCCAAAAGCACTGAGTTCCTCTCACTGCTCAACCTGATGTTCACAAATCAGAGAGCCAATGATGTCCAGGCACTGACAAATTGGTCTGTCAAGAAGGAATTCAATGCTGACTCAGATCACTATGCAATATTCTTCTCCATCGAAAATGCCGGGGAGGAGATATCTAACCTGTCTCAAGCTAAGTTTAATTGGAAACATGCGAACAAGCAGACTTTCACTGAAACGCTATATAGGGCCATACATGATAACAACAGTTATAACGAAGTCTTTGGACCACTGTTGACCCATACTCTCCACCCGGTAAGCCCACTTCAACTAGACCATGCGACAAAGCTGCTCCAAGATGCAATGCAGACTGCCGCCCTAGCTGCTGTCCCAGTTTGGCAAGTGTCACCCCGAGCCAAGCCATGGTGGACACCAGAGCTTACAGAAACCCTCAACTCAATATCAGCAGCTCAAATGTCCATTGGTGACACCCTCGCGATGGGTCAAGAGGTGTCGGAGATGGAAAAGAATAATGTTGTGCACCTCCGTGCAGTTTTCAAGCGCCAATACCGCAGGACCAAGCGAAGCTACTACAACACGTTAGTTGAAGGTGCGATGCCCCAGACTCTATACTCATTCGCTAAATGGACATGGGGGTCACGCCAACTCATGTCCCCCCCCATCGAGCATGGTGTTGGGACTGAACCTGTGGTGAGTCACAAAGATAAATGTGATGCATTAAGAGAAGCACTATTCCCAGTTCCGCCTGCCCTACTGGACGTGAGATACCCTGACATGAATGTTCATGACACTGATATTGAGTGGGTGAAAGTAACAAAACGTGAAGTATGTGACTCAATTTTCAAGGCAGCCCCACTAAACGCACCTGGCATGAGTGAGATGACAGGCAGGGCCTACCAGTGGGCATGGGAGGTAGCAGAAGAGGAACTCTTCCTCATCTGCACCCTTGCTATCGAGATTGGACACCACCCAGAGCCATTCCATATGTCGATAGCAGTAGCACTGAGGAAACCCAAGAAAGACTCATATTCCAAGCCCCACACTTATAGACTGATCCAACTACTGGAGGTTCTGGGGAAGGCTATCAAGCACATAGTCGCTCAGTGTATGGCATACCTTGCAGTAAGCCACACACTTCTACCTGCTGACCAATTCGGGGGATTCCCAGGGAGATCGGCAGAGGATGCAGCCCTGGCAGCCATCCACGACATAGAAGCAGCACGAAATGTCCGACAGGTCATGTCAGTACTCACGTTCAACATCATGGGCTTTTTTGACTTTGTATCCCACCCACTGCTTCTGACGACAATGAGGGACCTACACCTCCCCCTCCCTCTTGTTAAATGGACGCCTTCATTCTTAAGTGACCAACTAAGCTTTATCTGCCTGGACAGGAAATGAGATGTCCTGAAAGTCACTGAGATGGGGATCCCCCAAGGGTCATGTGTGTCGCCGATCCTGGCAGCCATATTCACATCCCCCCTCGCACGACATATTCAAGAGGCAGTGTCTCTGAATAACATTGGTATCGCACTCCGTCGTGAGATGAAAAAGAATTCAGGCCGAGAGATCATGACTCCACTCTATGTTGATGATGGAAGGCTCGCAGTGATGTCAGATAAGCTGAGTACCAATGCTAAAGTCCTTGCTCTAGGGTTCACTGCCGCTAGAGAGTGGCTCAGATCACATGGCCTAGCAATGGATGAAGTCAAACGCGAACTACAGCACTATTCATGGCGGACAAGGGGTGAGTCATGCCCCTCAGTCATCATACCAACTGAGGACCCAGCAGCTCCGATTATTATCAAGCCCTCCAAATATCTGAAGTGGCTTGGTATCACCTACAACTCCAAGCTTGCATTTAATGAACATGTCAGGAATGCAGTACAGAAGGGGAACCGCGCACTCGCACTTCTGAAGATGCTAGGAAACTCACTCCGTGGTCTCCACCAACTTCATTTCCACACTCTATATAATACATGTGTTCTCCCAACCATGACCTTCTGTAGCCCGGTCTGGTACAAAGGATCAAAAACCCATGCATCGGCACTACAGGTCATCCAGAACAAGGCCGCATGCACCATCAGCGGTACGTTCAAGACAACACCAGTGGTGGCCCTCACAATGGTCTGCTCCCTTGTGCCAATTAGTCTCCAAATGGATTATCTGTCCAATCGTGTGGTAAATCACTGGAATAAACTTGACGAGCACAATCCAGTAATTTGCCACCTCCCTATGGCAAAACAGAATGGACAAGAGGCGTCAGACCCTCTGCACATTTCCCCACCCCATATAAAGTTGAAGAACTGGCGTGCTGATGGGCTGAATGCATATAAGCTTGCACTCGATGCCACTAAACAAGCTGAGTGCACAAGATTATGGAAGATGTCACAGTGTATGATCTCCGGTATGGAGAAGATTGAGATGTTCATAGATCCTCCCTGGCACCACTCAGAATGGGATGATGATTTAAAAGGGCACATTTCCCAAGAAATACCGCCGTCGACAAAGGGGAAATCCCTCAAGAAGCAATGGGCAAAGAGGCACAAGAACAAGGCACTCACCCGCAATCAAGATCCAAGTCAACTAGCCATATACTCAGATGGATCTATGTTCTTCAAAGATGGGGTCCGCAAAACTGGTCTAGGGGTGGCAGCATACCACCTTGGCAAGATGGTATTCGAATCCTCCACATCACTTGGAGAACATGTCGTAGTCTATGACACAGAGATGGAAGGCATTGCAGTGGCAGCCGAACTCACTCGAGACTACATCCTATCACTCCCATCCCCTGCCTCAATCAAGCACATTAATTTTTTCACAGACAATACAGGAGCACTGTACCGAGCCTTCAGCGCAAAGCCCAGGAAAGCGCAAAACTGTTCAAGACACTTCCATAAGGCAGTACTTGAACTGTTGGATGCTAACAAAGACCTTATTATTCTAATGGGGTGGGCACCAGGACACCTTGGTATAATAGGCAATGAACGTGCAGATGTCCTTGCTAAGAGGGGTGGTGGTGAAGTAGCAGCCCACCTGGAATTTCTCTCACTGTCCTACACTGGTAGCCTTCAGAAGAAAGAACTATTGGAGTGCTGGATACGTGACTGGATTACCTCAGCCTGCAACCACAACTCAGCATTCCACCTTGCCGACAAGTTCAAACCAAGCCTCCACCCAACCCCCCTGTGCAGCAACCTGGGGCGAAAGACCTTTAGCCAGGTGGTCCAATGCATGACAGGACATGCGCATATAGGAAGCTACTATGCAAAATTCGTTCCAGATGAAGAAGTCAACTGCCCCTGCGGCAAGGATCTACAGACCCGCAAACACATCCTACAATCATGCATGCTGCATGAGGGTCACCGCCACCTACTCGGAGACACCGACCAAGACCGCAACACAGCAAAACTTCTGGGAACGATGGACGGTAATGTATGCCTCACAGCCTTTATCGAGGCCTCGGGGGCTTTTTCAAAGACGTAAACCCACACTATCCTAACATCTACCCACCTCCCAAGATATATGGGTATCACTGAAGCACTAGATATGATATTGGGATGGAACTGTTCACCTTTCTCTCCTACTGTTTTCTCCTCCACCTCCATGACTGAAGGGACCATCTGCCACCACTCCTATGAGTGTTCGCCCCCTGTCAGCATTCGTATGTGTGAACAACCTGGCATCCCACCAGGCGTGCTGTTTCACTTCAATTAAATCTTTATATGCCTGTCCCTTTTTAATATGTTCCCATGGCTCTCTCTCATCATCTCACCCATCTCAGATCACACCTGCACACTGTCGAATCCACACCCCTCCACTCACCCCCTTCACAATACTCCGATTGAAACATTAGATTAACTCTCAGGTACTGACTTGTCATGTATTTGGACTGCTCTTGGCCCCTCGGGAGCCTACTGCAGTATATAAACTAGAATTCCTCCTCCTCCTCCTCTACATCTTATGTAATTCACTTTTGATCTTCCTCCCCCTCCCCCTCAATTTAAGCTACTTCCACACATCCAATTAATTCCATTTTTGGATACAGTCAGGGCTATAATATTATAAGCCCATTCCACCTATTTTGGGTGTAATTTAAAGTGCTTAACATTCATGGTAGCTTGTTGGTCTCTTTTGCCTGAAAAGGGAGTTGAATGTCTAGAAGTAAACAAGAATATGCTGATTTTTGGCACATGGTTAGTTAATTATATGATCATAACTCATGTCTAATTTCAAGTCCATACCTTGTCTGTGGGGGGAGTAAATTAATTTTCAATGTTTAAACCTGTTTCCCTCATATCTCTGTACTTACTGAGTGGATCTGGCTGAAATTTTGATATGGTCTTCATCTAAACAGTATCTAATCACATGCCAAATTTCAGAATGATCCTTGGACTCCTTACATTTGGGCAATTTCCAGTGCTTCTGGTACCTATTGTCCAGTTCACTCCCTTAAAGTAGGTAGATTGGGCTGATGTTTTGCACATAATTAGTACATTGTGTAGTTATGCTCTGTGCAAATTTTCAAGTCCCCAGCTATTTTTCTGGGGGAGAAAATGAATTTTTAATGTCCAGACTTGTTTCCTTCATATCTCCATAACCTATGCATGAATTTGGCTGAAATTTTTATATGATTTGCATTAAGGTGATCCCTAATCACATGCCAAATTTCAGAGCGATTTGCCCAGCGCTTATTTCTCAGCAAGTTCCGGTGGTTCTGGTGATGTTTTTACTGCTCTCATTGTTTCAGGCACTAATCATTGGCCCTGGGCCTGATTTTTTCACTCTATTG
The DNA here is from genome assembly GCA_014904985.1 of Hydnum rufescens UP504. Taxonomy (NCBI): domain Eukaryota; kingdom Fungi; phylum Basidiomycota; class Agaricomycetes; order Cantharellales; family Hydnaceae; genus Hydnum; species Hydnum rufescens. The sequence continues at coordinate 74,540 of MU129017.1, read as the reverse complement.
GGGTCCCTAGAGGCCCATCCATCTATCCCAGGCACCTCCCCCTGGTCCTGGGCCCCCATTGGGCTGGATGCTTAAATGTTTTTTGGATGCACTTCATCCAATTTCTGCATTTAGGCATTTTTTTTAAATAGGAAACACTGTATAATGTAATGGGACATTATCTAATGCACCCATCCCCATTGGGCTATCTGATTACCGCATTTAGGCTTTTTATTATACAGTATATCTTGTGTATATATTAATTATTAAGTTTGTTGACTGACATTTTGCAAAGTGCTCATAAATGAGGCACTTGACATTGCTTGATGTCAAAATATTGTCAAATTGTAATTGCCGGTTGTCAAATTCAGCTTTTTGATCATCACTTGACATCAAACTTGATTTCAGCCATTTAGGCCTACCTAAGTCATCAATGTGTCCCTCCTTTTAAGGCCCCTCTATATGGCTGACCAGGCTGCCCTATCATTCTTTAATTTTCTCATCTTTAGTCCACCCCCCTCTCATCTACAGTAGTTTTTGTTACTTGTGTAACTAATACCACAGCCCAGTCGATAAAATTTGATTCCTCACTACTGAGTCCATCCACAAAAGAGCACCTTAAGCTGCAGGGAAAATTGCCAAAGTTCCCTTGAAGGGGCCCCTGGGGCCCCCATGTCTCAATCTGAAAATGACCTTATCTGGCCCCTGGGGGCCCCCCGGTGAAATCCCTACTTAGATATAATAAAAGCAAGGCTCATTATATCTAAGGTGATGGGGAAAAGTGGCTGACTGGGTTGGTTAGCAACCATAAAACAAAACTCCAGCCAATCCTTCAATTACATGGGTGTCTCATGCACATTACCTTCATGCACCACCAGGGCCAATCAAGATTACTGTTGATTCAGCATTTCATGAATGGTTTCCAGTCACCTCATGTGATGCACACAATGATGAGCACCATGCTGGAGGACATTCAGTGGTGGGTGAACCAGCTATCACAACCAGGGGTATACCACAACCTTGCACACCAGAAGCTGCTAGTGGATTACAGGATCCCAGTTGATGCCTCATTGGGGTGGGGAATTGGGTTGCAAGTGGGGGACCAGTATAAAGCATGGCACTGGAAACCACACACTCCAGGACACAGTGGTAGAGACATCAGAGGTGCAGAGAGCATTGCAATCAAATTTGCCATCAGATGGCTAGTGGTGTGAGGAACCTGCAGCCAGAGGGTCAAGATATCTGCAGATAATCAGGGAGCAAATGGGGCCTTTGGTTGAGGCCATGGCCACACCTGATGGACCAACAAAGCAATTCAGCATGGCTGGGAGGTTTCAGAGACAGCAGACCTCAAGATTCAGGTGCAGTACATTGTAAGTGGGGCAAACCCAGCAGACCCAGTATTTTGGGGAATTTTTAGTGGGTTGAGTAAACTATCAGAGTCATTCAAGATCCCAGGAGACCTTGTACCATTCCTTTATGAAGTATAATGCACCTAGCCTAATATAACCCCCCCCCCTCTTTCCTGCAGATGGGACAGTGGTCTACCATCAGACTGAATCCTTCATGATATATCCCAGACCCATGTCAGTGGGACAGAAACTGAGGGGTGGATGAGAAACCCCAAATCATTGGCCTTTAGACCATGGGTCCAAGCAGAACATCATATGTTTTGCTGGGTCTCACCAGAAGTGGTAGCCAAGTGAGCACACCTAATCCACAGCTACCCTGAGCAAGCCATGGCCTTAGGGAAGACACAGTGGGTCATGCAACAAGCTCTAGAGAAATCCACATGCCTCAGGCCTCCTGAGGTGGATCAAGTGGGCTGATGCCAACAATGTACAAGAGCATGACTGGTTACCTGCCAATGAGGTACTACTTAGCTGCTTCATTGCAGATGCAGCCAGAGTGATTGGGGAGGCAGGGATCAAGAACTGGTTCACAGTATTGGCAGCCTGGCACTGATACCACAACATTACTTGGCATGGATCAAGTGCACACATGGCCCTGATACTAGCAGGTTTCCAGAAACTGGCACTGGAGTCCTCAATGAGAGAACCTCACCCACCAGTCACAATCCCTCACCTCTATGCAATTCACCACCAGATGGATTTCTGCAACACATATGACATTGCATGTTGGGCCATTGTCTGCTGTGCATTCCATGGTTTGGCTAGATTAGGGGAAGTTACAGTGCCTACCAAATCAAGTGTCAGGAAAGATTGGCATGTCCACTGAGGGACAAGACTCCAGAGAGAAGAGAACAATGGTATAAAATAAATGTCTCTACACATTCCCTGGACCAAAACTGCACAAATGCAAGGGGCAGAGCTAATCCTGACACACAAAGAAGGCCCCACATACCCATAATAGGCCATTGAAAGAGATCTGGAGATCAACTGTGATGTCCCACCACATGGACATTTCTTCAGTTATGAAACCACAACAGGCTGGGAACCCCCAATAAAAAGGAAGGTGATGGACTGTCTATCAAATATTTGGCAAGACACTGGCCTGGAAGTTCCAACAGGACACAGTTTCTAGCATTGGCAGAACCACCTTTCTCCTAGAGTGGGGTAGGGACATCCAGATAGTCCAGGAATTAGGACAGTGGAGCTCAGACTCCTTCTACCTATACTGGAGAAACCTCCAATCCATCATTCCACAGCACATCCAGGATGCAGCATTACTCAAGAAGGTCAATAACTCAATGAGTGCATACTTCAAGGAAACCAACCCCATCCTAGTGAGTAGGTGGAAGGAAATACAGGAGGCTTGGGCCTGCACAGCAGGAAGCAATGGTAACACAGGGGTTGTAGCTCAGAGGTTGAAGAAGCTGAAGAAGAGTACATAGAGATCAGGGGACAGCCATTTTTTTCACTGGTGCTGGATGGGGTGATAGTACATGATTCTGCCAGATATGACTATGGTCCTCACACTGGCTGGTTGGGGTGCACAGTCAATCTGCCACTCTCATGCACCAAGATTGCAAGCTATTGCTTCACAATCTCTCACACACTCACACCAGAAGACACCTGTTAGATTAGATGAGATTAGATGAGAGCAAACAAGACAAACTTGCTGTAGAAGAGTTTTATGGGTGAGGTTGTATGACCACAGAACTCTGAGGGCAAGCTGTCCAACTTGAGCCTCAGTCTTAGTCAGTGAGAATGGTGCAAGGTTTCACAGGATGCTCTAAGTACACTAGGTGTAGCTAGAAGCTATAGGAAGGTGGGAGAGGTATGCAGGAACTGCATGCTACTGAGGTGGAATGAGATTAATACCTTACAACTTGCAAGCTGCAGATTTGGACAAGAAGGCACAATAGAGGTCCTCAGGGAGAAGTTATATATGACTCTAGGTCAAGTCAAGGAAGGATGAGACAAACTGGGAAGGTAGTGGTCTAGTGTTGTAAGAGAGTAATGGCCTGTAGTGCTATGTCAATTGTGTCAATATCCGCATATTATGTAATAAAAGGTTCTGGCTAATTGGAGTCCAAGCAAGAGGTTGTATCAGGTCACTATGCCTGTATTGGATATGCAGTATTTACTGGATCACTATGCCTGGGTTTAGATTCAGATTCAGATACAAGTGAGCTTTAACTATAGTGGGCTATTCTACAACTAGTGGGACTACACACATTCTGTTCACTAGCTGGAACACACCAGAGGTACTTAATTGTACTGGCAAGGTGAATTTACAAGGCTTGATACCAGGGAACAGTCAATCACTATGATTCAGAGGAAGCTAAGATAGTGGACATTCATACTCATCCACTATCCCAATGTTGCAATGATATATTAAATGTGGTAAGTTTACCATGCTGTAATGATATATCAACATGGTAAGTTACCATGTTGCAATGATATATTAAAGTGGTAAGTTACCATGCTGTAATGATATATATCAAAACATGGTAAGTTACCATGTCTCCGTGATATGTCAATGTGGTAATGTACCATTATGAGTGATGCTGGGGTTGGGGACAGTTGGGGGGTTGGGGTTGGGGGCTAGGGTTGGGATTGCTTGGTATAGGTTGGGTATGTCCCTACATATTGTAGTTATGTTGGGATTGGGGATTTACTTTAAGAGCACTCAAAACACCATCCCTGTTTTGTCCATTGTGAATCTTGGGTGGGGGCAGGGGAAAAAAGTGCAATGGTCTAAACTGCCAATTGCAGGGGGTAGGTAACATGAGGTTGGAGGTTCAAACCCTGCAGTTGGAACATTTGGTCCAATAGGGGGGTGCTAGTAACCTAGTGGTTAAAGGTGCCCAGGGTCTACAATGAGGCTGCAGGTTCAAATCCTGCTGTTGCAACATTAAGCACAGCCACAAATTCATGACACATCATGATTATGTCATAAATTTTATTAGTTGTACAGCCTCCATGAACATGACCAAATTGGGTCTAAATCCTTGGGTAGGGGAGTCCCTTGTTAACAGTCAGAGCTTGAATAAAATGAAAATTTAATTTTGGTGATCAAAGTTGATGGCAACTGGATCTTTTTGCAAGACTCAACACCAAACCTTAGGCTAGCAGGTGTAGAAGGATAAAGTAAAAGAGAGGATCTGATTTATGCATTTAGGGGTCTAGAAATGCAGCTGTGAAAAGAATCACATGATCAGAAAAGTGGAGAAGGTCCTAGAAAGAACAAGGGATGGAATATTATATTGCAATAGAAACCTCTAGAATGGTAAGGAAGTTATATGGGAGGATGATAGAATGTTCTAGAATGGGTCCTTAAAGGTATAAATATCCCTGCAATCTGGCATGGTAAAACAACAAATCCAACACTAGGACTAGCTAGTAGAAGTTTGTCTCATAGATAAGATAGTGGACACTCATACTCATCCACTATAGATTAGCTTCTGAAATGAATTACATAAGCATCACGTGGTGCCAAATTTTGGTGCAGTAAGTGTTTTCCCTCAGTTGCACTCTTGGCCCAGTACTTTTTGGCATCCTCAACCTTTGGTAACTGTCCATAAACCAAAGTGATGAATTTGAAGGCTGAAACAGAAGATTATAGCAATTTGCAGGGCTTACCATCATGTTAAGAGTGGTACAGAATCCAATGTTACCCTTCAAGCAAGTCATGACCCTGGAACCTGCTTACTCCTGTGGGTTGGCAGCTCCCAACTGGCTCGGCTGGGGGGGACTTGCCAAATTTAGGAATCTAAATAAGGAAACTTCCTAAAATGGATCCTCCTAATAAGGAAATTTCTTTATAAAGAATTTCCAAATTAGGAAATTTCCTTATTTGGATAGGCCAAAACTTGCCTTGCTCAGACCTGAATCTCCTTAGAATTGCAAAACAATTTTTTTTCATTAGTAGAGTTTTTCTAGTTGTAAAGCTCCTGACTGGGCATATTTTGCAATTCTGAAACAAGAAGTCCCTCAGACAGTCATTTCTAAGCTGTCTGTTACGAGTCGTACTCGTAACCTCGCTTACGTATGAATAACCAAGCCAATCACACCATCACGTGACCTTCACCCTTGCCACCATTGTGCCTTCCTCTTTCAGCAATTCCTATTATATACATCCTTCCTTTATTCAACACCCCTTTATCCATAAAACCCTTTTGATCTCTAATAGTATAAGTAGTTACTTGATGTACACTCGCTCTTTAGAAGATCGAGAATATATTGTCAACCGATTGAATTCCACTCTCGTGACCTCAGTTATCGCTCGCGACTCTCATCTTAAAACCTTCGCCTATTAAGTCTCAAGAAGCGGTCTTCCTCATACGTACTCATCTTTCGTGACTTACGTAATCCCCACTTTGCAACTCCCTCGTCAATCGCCTTAAGGGCATTTCCTTGTATTCGTCTCGATTACGTCATCGTATCTTTCGCCTCGAGTACAACCTTAACACTGTCCTTGGTCACCAAATTTCTCTCACTGTTGAGTCACAGGTGCTTAAAGAGATGCCGGTAAGTGGTGG